>OZ023206.1:34498191-34673191 GCA_963995525.1 Escarpia spicata
AGCACAAGACATGGGCATATGGCACGCAACATATTTAACAAGATTTAACAATAGTGCCACCCAGAAGATTAACTCTAGGTGGCAGGTGGACAAGGACGCCCTTTGGCTTATCGAGAGTCCGACCTTTTTATATATGTGTATCCCGCCCTTCTGAGGTATGTGTCGATTTTATTTTTAAACATATTCACGCTACTAGCACTACACAATCAGCAGATAATCTGTTCCATTCATTTACAGTCCTTTGTGAAAATGAGAATTTTCTTATATCTAATCTGCACTGCTCCTTTGCTTAATGTAACGTCATGTCCTCTAGTCCTTCTATCTTTCTTAAATGTGCAAACATATTTCTATCAATATTTTCATAACCATTCATTATTTTAAACACTTATATCTGATCTCCTCTCAATCTCCTGGTCTCTAATGTTGTTAAGCCGCATTTTTAGGCGTATTTCGTAACTAAGATTCATCAGTTTTGGGTATCATTTTAGTTGCTCTCCTCTGCACTCTTTCTAGCATATCTATGTCCTTCCTGCAATATGGCCTCCACGTTTGAATACAGTATTCTAAATGAGGCCTAACTATTGTTTTGAATGACCGTGCTTTAAAATCCCATGTTAAGATGGGTTTATAAAGTTATGTTTAACAAGAAAATCCACCATATGATCTTTAATTAATCTTTTTAATAATTTGCAAATGACTGATGTTAAATTCACTGGTCTATAGTTCTCAGACTGGTTTCTCGAACCTTTTTTCAATAACGGTATAATATTTGCCTCTTTCCATTCTAAAGGAACCACTCCCTCTTCTAATGACAAATTGAAAACTGTTGCATGTAATCAAGCTTTGGCCATTTTAATGAGACTGCTGTCAGTTGGGATAAACTGCTGTCATTGATTAATTTGAATGTTATAATATGTTATATTGAATTAAATATTTTTGCGAGTTTTTATATCCAGAAATATGATGGAAATATGTTGATTTGCGATTGTGTAAAGTTTTTTATTACAAATAAGTGATAATGAATGCATGGGTCAAAGCAGGCCCAATCTGTACTGTTACATAAAAACGGATGCGCCTGGTATGTCACGTACAATTTGTGTATGCAAGAGAAAATTTAGAATTACTTGATATTTGTGTTATACAAGCATTTGCTTTATGCTTCGTAAACGTTTTACAGCAATACTTTATATCCCAAATCCTCTTTTTTAATGGGAAGTTCGTTATTTTTAAAAGAAATATAATAAAGTACCACCTTTGAATATGTACAGATACATAATTAAAACAACTAAACAAGTCATATTACTCTGAGAATGTACACTTATATGCATAGATACCAAAGTTGTACAAATATTAACAACAAAATGTACGTTTAGCTCACAATCAATGCTTGAAAACCCTCTCACGAGTGACTTATTAATAAATTTGGGGTACCCAAGGATCACCAATCGTCTTGAGAAGGAAGCATGGAAGAGTATTGAGAGTTACTTGTTATTTGCGTTATAAGACTGGTTTATGCCTACTAAAAGTTTCATAACAATATATTCTACACCACATTTACTTGTTATGGTTGGAATGGCTAATTTTATAGAAATATAATAACATATCACCTTTGAGTGTGAGTAGAGTCGTAAGTAAGACAGTCAGACATGTTATATTGTTCTGATAATACACACTGGTATGCATAGATACAAAATATTTACAACAGTTAATTCAGGCTTTTATATTTAGCTCGCAATCAATGCCTGAAAACCCTCTAATGAATCGCGAGTGATTTACTGAAACATTTTGGGAACCCAGAAGTATCCCATTTTTGTTGGGAAGGAAGCACGAAAGGATATTGAGAAGTAATATGAGAAATTTTAGAAATATAACAATGTACCATCTTTGCATATGTACGTATTCATAACTAAGACAGCCATATCTGCATTATTATTTTGGTTTGCACACTTGCATGTGTATATATCAATTATACACAACTAGTGTCTGAGGGATGTGTATTTTGCTCACAATCAAGGTCTAAAAAAACCTCTTGCGAGTGATTTATTGAATAAATCATTATGTTTATCAACGTGGTGCACATTAACCATACACTGTGTTTATGTTCTAATTATATTATTGTGATCTATACGTTATAGAGAATTCTTCTTCAAAGTTTCATTGACACAGCTTAAATAGTGAAAGAAATATTAACATGTGAAATGTGAATAATTGTATTTATTTATTTTAAGAAGCCGTCCCAAATTTCAAATTGCCGTAACACGAAAACTACTGAAGCTAGAACACTCAAATTTCGGATTTTTGCTTATCTTTCGAAAGGCTTTCACCAAGTTTATTCAATCCCAAACTGAAGAGATGAGGGTCGCACCCATTGGTTGCGTTCACAAGGAATGACCCATATATATATATATATATATATATATATATATATATATATATATATATACAGTGGCCTTGGTGTATTCTGGTTCGCATGAATGTTAATGCAATTATGCCACTATTAATAGAGAATCTTATATATGTATATATATATATATATATAAGATTATATATTAACAGTGGCCTAATGGCATTAACATTCATGCGCCATGACTAAAAACAAACCAGAATACACCAAGGCCACTACACAATATAGACATTCTTTTTGAAAAAGGTAAATGCGAAATGACTTTAAAAACACACACATTTTAGTTGCACAATCTACATTATTGTTCTGTGCAGTAATAAATATATTTACTAACCCTCTGTATTCTCAAATGTTACATAAGTAACACTGTTGTCCGTGTCTCGCTGCATTTTGTCAACCGTGTCACCTCCAGAACGACGTTTGCTCTCAAAGAACAGCTCAATGGCATCGTCGGTTGTCGATGGCTTAATTCCGCACACCTCGATGGTTTTCCCGTCCCATGAATCCTGCGCTGGAAGCA
Source organism: Escarpia spicata (assembly GCA_963995525.1). NCBI lineage: Eukaryota > Metazoa > Annelida > Polychaeta > Sabellida > Siboglinidae > Escarpia > Escarpia spicata. Next base: position 34,501,116 of record OZ023206.1, read on the forward strand.
CTTCAACTTTCGACCTTTCTAGAGCCAGGTCTGCGCTGGTTGGTTCATTCTCTACAAATACAGTCATATCATGGACATGTTGTTTAAATGATGACGTCCATTCAGTTTGTTTGTGTGTGTGTGCGCGTGCATGCGTGCGTGCGCGCGCGTGTGTGTGTGCACGACTCTTACCGTTGGGAGTCTGCTGCCTCCTGTCGCTGACGGAAACGTGAATTTCTTTCTCTCGCCTCGCTTTTCGAATTGTTAGTTCGGCACCATCGAAAAAAAGGTTGTTCATTGCCAACACTCTCTCAGCAACTATGAAGAAAAGAACAGCTAATGATCGTTTCATCACTAGTCCATTTTTGTTACATAGATACTATCGATTTATTTTACTGCCGGGATCAGTAAAAAAATTGCTTCAGGGATGACTTTAATTTGTGAAAATTATGGAAGATGCAGGAAAATGACAAGTATGGCATAATTTTCAAGCAACATTTTCGATTTATATTGAAATGGTGCTGACTGACTTGTATGGAAATGGGGAGAATTATTACTGTACCGTATATCCGTATCGTATCGTTTGCAAATGTTTGCGTGTTTCTGAACTAGCGGTGTATGTGCGCGGTTATGTTAAATATATCCTGATATAGATAATGTTTTTTTGATAACTACATATTATCTAATATATTAACAGAAAACATTGCATTTTCCAGCTGTTAGACACTAAACAAATTGTGATTCTGAACATACCTTAACAGTTGGAACAATGGATCGAATTCTGTTAGCTGCGTTACACATACAATACCAACCATCTGGATTTTCAAACGTTACAAGAGTAACGTTGTTGTCCGTGTCTCGCTGCACTTTGTCAACCGTATCTCCTCCACAACGACGTTTGCTCTCAAAGAACATGTCAATGGCATCGTCGGTTGACGATGACTTAATTCCAGAAACCGCGATGGTTTTCCCGTCCCATGCATCCTGCGCTGGAGACACTTCAAGATTGTCTCTCTGTAGTGTAACATCATGTCTGTTTGGCTCATTATCTGCAATAACATATATCACATACGTGTGACATAACATTTATTTATGGCACCAGTGCTGTTCGCGTGTGAGTGCGCATGTGTGATGATTATCAGGGCCATAGCTAGCAGGGGGCAGTTGCTTTACCAGAAAAATACAAAACAGCGCCATTTTACTTTACAAAGTGAGAGTGCCCTTTTTGTCTAGCCTATATTTCTGATCACATTGCTGGTTTTTGTGTGATTCCATGCCCACTTATTGGTCAAAGTGCCTTATTTTCAGGAACTGGCCCGCATTATATCTTCCGAAATCATCCGACCGCTTGACCGAATGCGACTCGTTGCGGCCGGCGGTAATCGTATTCTGCCCGGCGTCGTCATTCGCGCGAACCCATACATCCGACTTCTCGATCGTTTGCGACAGGGCAAGACCTCTCGATCAAAACACCGAATGCGACTCGAGAATTTGTAGCGGCCGGCGGTAAGCGTCTACCGCCCGGCATCGTCATTCACGCGAACGTATTCTACTGACTTCGCAATCGTTTGCGACCGTGCGAGACAAGTCGATCATAGAACGGACACGACTCGAGAATTCGCGGCGTACGACGGCAAGCGTCAATTGCCCGACATCATCACTCGTGCGGCCGAGATACACCGTTCTGATTGCTTTCTGAGCTCGGCGTGTTGATTTCAACAAAAGTTCGTATAGATTCGAGATGGACTAGCCCAGTGTAAATGTCTATTTTCTAATTGAACGTATCTAGTATTTGCTGTTTTATGAATGGTAATTATCTGTGATTTTGAAGTGAGGTATCATTACCCTTGAAGTATTCATATATATATTTATTGTAACCGATTACTGTAATGAGAGTCCGCGAGGGCTGGCTATATGCTGTGTATTTATCTTATGGGAGTTATTCTTAGATAACATTTGGCACCTACTGTTTGGTCGGTGGAATAATCTACCTTAGAAAGGAAGAGGAATTTGATAACTGAACGATTAATTGTATATTTACTTTTTTAGTTAGATAGATTCAAAGATTCAGTGTTATTGTTTACTAAGTTGGTATAAGGATTTCTTTATTCTTTTCATTTTTTGGCTAATCGAGATACTTACTAAAAGGAAGATATCTTGTAATAAGGTTTATAAAATTTGCCTCGTTCTTTGTCGCTTGTTCACGAAAACCGTTCTTTCTCATATGCGTTGACGTTGATATATAAGAACCCTACTAGACTGAGCCATCTAGTGTACGGAGACCTCGCTAATCCGTGACATTGAAGGATTGAAATAGCTACAGTGAAAATTACTGTATATTTATTCTTACTTTGCACAAAGCTTCATAACACGAAACATAATTGATGGTGCATGACAACATGTTGTTTGGTTTATACGCATAAAGGGGAGGAGAAGCGCCGGCACTTACAGGCATGGCAGCTGAGATTTGAAGCTATGTGTCAATTACATGGGATAAACTAAAACTAAGTAATCTCTTGATCAGCTGCAGGGGCTTCAGATGTTCTGAACCCACCAGTTCACTTTTATTGTGGACTTTTGTGGTAAACATAATTGTTTTGGCTAATGACAATGACTGAATAGTAGTCAATTGCTATCTGTTCAGAACCTCAGATATGTTGATGTTTAGTTCCTGGCACTGCTGACAAGCAAGCATATTGTCAAGTACATCTACAGGACTGCAGAGTACAGACGTGGCGAATAAATCAGCATCGTTTGATCACTTTTTTGTTCCAACAAATGAACAAGGCAACTACAAAGCCCAGTGTAAACACTGTAATATGAAGAATTCCTCCTGCTCTATGGCAACAACGAACTTGTTGAAGCACGTTAAGGTAATGTTATGTTAAATTATTGCAAACATGCTCTATTATATTTGCATGTTTTTATTACGCCTGTATGCTATATATTATGAATATGTTCTATTATCTCCGATATATGTTTTTGCATACTTATACATGCCAGTATTTTATGCCTTGACTTAAATAATAAATACATGCATAATGCTGCTGCTGTTGGGTTTTCATTGCTTTGACTTCCACCGTTATGAAACATAAATCTAGCGTTCAATGTACTTGATAGTACTTGACTAAAACTGTCAGAGTACTTTGTAATTGTCCTTGAGTTTTTCATAAAGTATTTGTACTTGCCTATATTTTTTAAACAAGTACTTTTACTTGGACTTGGCAACATTGAAAGTACTTGTACTTAAATACATAGTGCATGTACTTGACCCATCCCTGATAAACACAGTCGTTAAAATCGAATAAACTTCATATAATTCAAAATATTCAAATGAATACATATTTTAGCATAAAACCACAACACAAAAATCGTACTCATAACATGACAAATTAAAGAAACGATCATGTATATATTTCACGACCTTTACCGGAGTGGTGCGGCTGTCCGGAGTTGTTGAGAGAAACGTGTACGTCTTGCATTTTTGTCGCTTTCCGGACTGTCAGTGCGGCATCATCAAGGCAAAGATTGGCCTTTTTCAAAACTCTGTCAGCAACTGTGAATAAAACGAAACAAATATATTATCAATATTGAGATTTGCCTATTGTTGATAGGCATAGCAGAGTACAAAAGTGGCGTATGCTGTGAGGTTAAACCAACATAGAAATATCCACTGAGACACAATCAAGGCTTGAACAGCTATATTTGATCGAGCTGTGCCTAACATATATATATCGAATACTGTGTGATGTGTGTTTTGCAAGTATCTGAAAACATGTTTCACCAATTGTATTACTAACAATGTCGTGTGTTCCTAAAAGATAATGTCCATTTCTAATTAATGCTAAAACAGGCAATATAGTTCTTGAGAAGTGTTTCCATGAAAATGAATGACAACTATTATTACTTTACTACATATACCAATAGTAAGTAAGTAAGTACATTTATTTTCTCATCAAGATGATATACAATATAATTCAAGAGTAATGTAAAACAGATTAGGTGGCTACCAGAGAAGTATAACGTATCGAGCTGGTAGCCTATATACTAATTGTACAGATAGTCAATATTAATGCGAAAGTATTCTGCCTACATATTAATGTTGATCAGTAAGAGATCAATGTTAAGTAAATATTAAATTATGGTCAATAATATAAGACACACATATGTATTGTGGTTGAAATGTTTCTTTGTAACAAACTTCCCCATCCAGCCACTGGTTTTCGAACGATTGCATAGACGCTTTTTACTAAATGTTTCTAATAACATCACGGTTTATCGATTTAATGCCGACATCTGCCACATGACCGATCTTTCACGGTTAATAAAACTATTTATTCATTCTGTATCCAACTATGCCGCATGCCCCCAGAACGTAAGAAAACCTAAAAATAAAACAATATATTGACTAAGTTGATACTTTTCCGCACACATTCCCTCTCGCGATCGACATCACTTCACGAAAAGCAGTAGAACTACGTATTTGTGTGCAGTTTAACTATGTACTCTTCTCCAGTGTGCGCAATGGACAGCTATTTATTATCAATAAAATATCACGCAAGTATAATACTAACCGTCAGTATTTTCAAATGTCACAATTACTTAAAAACACACACATTTTATTTGCACAATCTACATTATTGTTCTGTGCAGTAATAAATATATATTTACTAACCCTCTGTATTTTCAAATGTTACATAAGTAACACTGGTGTCCGTGTCTCGCTTCACTGTGTCAACCGTGTTACCCCCAGAACAACGTTTGCTCTCAAAGAACAGCTGAATGGCATCGTCAGTTGTGGATGACTTAATTCCACACACCTCGATGGTTTTCCCGTCCCATACATCATGAGCTGGCGCAACTACAAGAGTCGCATCACGTCGACATAGTTCATTATGTGCAATTACATATACACAATTTACATATGAAACAAACTATACATCCAACCGCATGTACCACAGCAAAGGAAATGCAGGTGAAAGAATAAAAAGAAGGGAGATAAGTAGTCACATAGAAATAGAGGGAAAAGGGCAGGGGAGAATGAGAGAGTGAGTGAGTGAAAGAGTGAAACAGTTGTGAGTGAGTGAGTGAGTGAGTGAGTGAGTGAGTGAGTGAGTGAGTGAGTGAGTGAGTGAGTGAGTGAGTGAGTGAGTGAGTGAGTGAGTGAGTGAGTGAGTGAGTGAGTGAGTGAGTGAGTGAGTGAGTGAGTGAGTGAGTGAGTGAGTGAGTGAGTGAGTGAGTGAGTGAGTGAGTGAGAGAATGAGTGTGTGAGAAACATAGTGTTAGTGAATGTATGAATGAGTGAGTGATTGAAGGAAACAGGGAGAGTGTGAGTTAGTGGAGGAGTTCGTGAGTGATCGGGTGATTCAGTAAGTGAGAGAGGGTGTGTGTGTGTGTGTGTGTGTGTGTGTGTGTGTGTGTGTGTGTGTGTGTGTGTGTGTGTGTGTGTGTGTGTGTGTGTGTGTGTGTGTGTGTGTGTGTGTGTGAGTAAGGAGTGAGTGAGTAATGGAAGGAAGGAGATATTGAGATTGAGGGAGTAAGGAAAGCTATGTGCCATGTGTGTGTGGAGAGAGAGAGAGAGAGAGAGAGAGAGAGAGAGAGAGAGAGAGAGAGAGAGAGAGAGAGAGAGAGAGAGAGAGAGAGAGAGAGAGAGAGAGAGAGAGAGAGGGTGAGAGAGAGAGAGAGAGAGTGAGTGAGTGAGTGAGTGAGTGAGTGAGTGTAATGTGGATAGGTAGGTTGTTCAGTGAGTTACAGTGTGAGGGTATCAGTGCGTAAGTGTGTGAGCGAGAGAGTGAGTGAATGAATCAGTGAATGACTGAGTGAGTGATTGTGTGAGTGAGTGAGTCAATGAGTGGGTGACTGAGTCAGTGATTGAATGAGTGGGTGGGTGGGTGATGAATGGGTGAGGGAGTGAGTGAGTGCCAGAGTGAGTGAGTGAGTGAGTGAATGAGTGAGTGAAAGATTGAGAGTGTGTGAGTGAATGGGTGAATGTGTTGTAAGAAACAGAGTGTGAGTGAGTGTGTGAGTGAGTGAGTGAGTGAGTGAGTGAGTGAGTGAGTGAGTGAGTGAGTGAGTGAGTTAGTGAAAGAAAGAGGGAGTGTCTGGGTACTTTGTAATTGTCCTTGAGTTTTTCATAAAGTACTTGTACTTGCATATATTTTTTAAACAAGTACTTTTACTTGGACTTGGCAAAACTGAAAGTACTTGTACTTAAATACATAGTGCATGTACTTGACTCATTCCTGGTAAACACAATCGTTAAAATCGAATAAACTTCATATAATTCAAAATATTCAAATGAATACATATTTTAGCATAAAACCACAACACAAAAATTGTACTCATAACATGACAAATTAAAGAAACGATCATGTATATATTTCACGACCTTTACCGGAGTGGTGCGGCTGTCCGGAGTTGTTGAGAGAAACGTGTACGTCTTGCATTTTTGTCGCTTTCCGGACTGTCAGTGCGGCATCATCAAGGCAAAGATTGGCCTTTTTCAAAACTCTGTCAGCAACTGTGAATAAAACGAAACAAATATATTATCAATATTGAGATTTGCCTATTGTTGATATGCATAGCAGAGTACAAAAGTGGCGTATGCTGTGAGGTTAAACCAACATAGAAATATCCATTGAGACACAATCATGGCTTGAACAGCTATATTTGATCGAGCTGTGCCTAACATATATGTATCGAATACTGTGTGATGTGTGTTTTGCAAGTATCTGAAAACATGTTTCACTAATTAATTGTATTACTAACAATGTCGTGTGTTCCTAAAAGATAATGTCCATTTCTAATGAATGCTAAAACAGGCAATATAGTTCTTGAGAAGTGTTTCCATGAAAATGAATGACAACTATTATTACTTTACTACATATACCAATAGTAAGTAAGTAAGTACATTTATTTTCTCATCAAGATGATATACAATATAATTCAAGAGTAATGTAAAACAGATTAGGTGGCTACCAGAGAAGTATAACGTATCGAGCTGGTAGCCTATATACTAATTGTATAGATAGTCAATATTAATGCGAAAGTATTCTGCCTACATATTAATGTTGATCAGTAAGAGATCAATGTTAAGTAAATATTAAATTATGCTCAATAATATAAGAAACACATATGTATTGTGGTTGAAATGTTTCTTTGTAACAAACTTCCCCATCCAGCCACTGATTTTCGAACGATTGCATAGACGCTTTTTACTAAATGTTTCTAATAACATCACGGTTTATCGATTTAATGCCGACATCTGCAACCAGACCAATCTTTCACGGTTAACAAAACTATTTATTCATTCTGTATCCAACTATGCCGCATGCCCCCAGAACGTAAGAAAACCTAAAAATAAAACAATATATTGACTAAGTTGATACTTTTCCGCACACATTCCCGCTCGCGTCAGCAACGTGATACTCGTGGATCGACATCACTTCACGAAAAGCAGTAGAACTACGTATTTGTGTGCAGTTTAACTATGTACTCTTCTCCAGTGTGCGCAATGGACAGCTATTTATTATCAATAAAATATCACGCAAGTATAATACTAACCGTCAGTATTTTCAAATATCACAATTACTTAAAAACACACACATTTTATTTGCACAATCTACATTATTGTTCTGTGCAGTAATAAATACATATTTTCCTAACCCTCTGTATTTTCAAATGTTACATAAGTAACACTGTTGTCCGTGTCTCGCTTCACTGTGTCAACCGTGTTACCCCCAGAACAACGTTTGCTCTCAAAGAACAGCTGAATGGCATCGTCAGTTGTGGATGACTTAATTCCACACACCTCGATGGTTTTCCCGTCCCATACATCATGAGCTGGCGCAACTACAAGAGTCGCATCATGTCGACATAGTTCATTATGTGCAATTACATATACACAATTTACATATGAAACAAACTATACATCCAACCGCATGTACCAAAGCAAAGGAAATGCAGGTGAAAGAATAAAAAGAAGGGAGATAAGTAGTCACATAGAAATAGAGGGAAAAGGGCACGTGAGAATGAGAGAGTGAGTGAGTAAAAGAGTGAAAGAATGAGTGAGTGAGTGAGTGAGTGAGTGAGTGAGTGAGTGAGTGAGTGAGTGAGTGAGTGAGTGAGTGAGTGAGTGAGTGAGTGAGTGAGTGAGAGAATGAGTGTGTGAGAAACATATTGTTAGTGAGTGTATGAATGAGTGAGTGATTGAAGGAAACAGGGAGAGTGTGAGTTAGTGGAGGAGTTCGTGAGCGATCGGGTGATTCAGTAAGTGAGAGAGGGTGTGTATGTGTGTGAGTGAGGAGTGAGTGAGTAATGGAAGGAAGGAGATATTGATATTGAGGGAGTAAGGAAAGCTATGTGCTATGTGTGTGTGGAGAGAGAGAGAGAGAGAGAGAGAGAGAGAGAGAGAGAGAGAGAGAGAGAGAGAGAGAGAGAGAGAGAGAGAGAGAGAGAGAGAGAGAGAGAGAGAGAGAGAGAGAGAGAGAGAGAGAGAGAGAGAGAGAGAGAGAGAGAGAGAGAGAGAGAGAGAGAGAGAGAGAGAGAGAGAGAGAGAGAGAGAGAGAGAGAGAGAGAGAGTGAGTGAGTGTAATGTGGATAGGTGGGTTGTTCACTTTAGTCGCATCTAGTAATAACACGTAAACATCCGATTTATTCTGCTGGAAATAGTTCACAGTCTCCATTAACGCAAATGTACATTTAGCTGTAGAGCTTTGAGGTTTGAAACCAAACTGTAGATCACTTGTTTTAAGAGCATCAGAACTTTTTATCATTATAACCCAATCAAATATTTTCGACAGAGGGCTACTAAGAGCAATGGCTCGATAGTTGTCAGAATTATTTGCTGATTTCCTCTTGTTTTTTTACCAGAGGTTGAATTGTTGATATATTAAAACCATCCGGCGTATATCCGTGATATACCATTGCTGTGAATAGCAAAGAAAGAAAAACATGTAATTTGGTAGGTGCATGAATAAAGTGGTCGGTATATATAACGCCGTATCCATCACATTTGTTAATCTTAACATGATTAATGCCATTCAAAACATCATGCACCGTAATAGTATTTTCACCTTCGTTACAATGTGCATCTACTTTACTATGTATGTTTTGTAGCAATGACGTCATGTCTGCATCATTATAGGCTACTGAATTATATAAGTCCTCATACTTAGTAGCAAAGTGTTTAGAAATATTTTCGTCTCCTGTCACTTCATCAACCATGTTGGGTAGCATATTATTGTTCTTTGTAACTTTACCTACTTCTTTCCAGAAGTCCCTACTTTTATTTCCAAGTAACGCTGTCGCCATACTTTCTTTTTTAAATTATTTTGATTACGTTTAACAAAACGAACTGCTCTGTGATACTGAGAGCGTGATCTACGCATGACGTCAGCAATAACAGCGTTGCGAGGAGAGCCACAATCTTTCTATAGATTATGCCAAAACAGTGACGCTTCTCTGTATGGTTTAACGTGTTCATTCCAACCCGCTATTACCTTCGAATTTCCCTCTTTTGAAGTATGTGGAATGGAGTTTTGACAAGCTCTTATACAACAATCCATTATTGAATCATGAAATATCTGAATATCATGACAATGCGTTAACCTGCTAGGACAATGTTTATCGCGGCATTCTAGAGAATGCCATGGTATAGATATTTCGTCAATCATTCTTTCTAAAACCTTGCTGTACTGACTTAAGTTACAGTCTGACGCTTCTTGCCATTTAGGTCTAGATATGTGCCTTCTAGAAGAAGGTGAACAATAATTAACATCTAAACTCAAGGTAAGAACCAGTGGCGAATGGAATGATAAATTTGCACCATCGTGCATAGTATAATATTCTAACATATGGTCAAAGAGTCCATTGTTTAACAAAAAATGATCAATGACATGAGTACCATTGTCCACAGGACTAGTAAATGTATAACAAACATTATGTCCTTCAAAATCAATACATGGCTTGATTGTTTCACGTTCACATATGTAATTTAAATGTTTCGTAAAGTTAGAAGACACACGATTGAAAGACGTGTTCATATCACCTCCAATAATAAAATTGGAACAGTTCATTATATTACATGTACTCATAATTTCAGTCAAAATATTGCAGTACAGATCATCATTACATCTGGTATCACATGGCATGTACACATTAAAAAGTAATAATGACATGCTTTGCCTAGTTATATTAACTGCACATATTCTATTAGAGTTCATGATGACTGGGGAGACAATACAATTCAAGGAATTTTTCCACAGAATGGAACATCCACCATACCCTCTGCCATTTAAAAACATAGTATTATCTATTCCAGAAACATCATGAGATAAAATGCTAACATTGTTATCACATGGTATGTTTTTAATCCTGTGAAACAGAGATTCCATTAACCAATGTTCCTGGAGTAAAACAAAATCATGTGCTTTGATGAGCTCTGAGACATATTCAGGCTTACCTGGACCAAAGCCAGTACAATTATAACTTGAAATAGTAAGGTTACTAGCCATATTAAAAATCGTAGATTATGTCGGAAGATAATGAAATCAGAACGTGTTACGCGCGTACTTAGAGCGGAATATACGAATGCTGATGCCTTCTGGCCACACACCGCTGTCAAACAGCTTATCACATTCTGTGAAAGGTACTGTTAATTTGAACGAACTGTTTTTAGCCTCATTATGTGACACACACTTAACATTCAAAACAGTGAAGCCGTTGCTTTCCACATAGGACTTTAAATCATCCCGGCTTAACTTCTTTAGAGACCCGTGATACAAATATGTCTCTAACCGATTGACCATTTCTGGCTGCCATGAGTGTTTCTGAAGCGGTAGCCGTTCCAGTAACTGTTTTTTTAGCCATGCGTCTCTCATTCTTACGCCGAAGGTAGCTAGGAATCTCAAATGAGTCACCTGCGCTCGAGTTGACATCAATGCGACCTTGCGTGTCAACATCGTTAACAACCAGTGCGGCACTGTCAACAACAGTAGTCGAGCCAACTCGTGGTGCTTGCCGACTTGTTCGTTTTACAGTACCAGAAGCCACCTTTTTCTTCCTATGTTTTCCAGACTGATCGGTGTTGGCCGGTGTTAGTTTCACGGTTAGTTTCTTTTGCTGCTTGTCCGTAGAAGTCTTCAGTGTCTCAGCGTAAGACCGACTGGGGGTGGAAGCGGCTTTCTTTGCGAGTGTTGATATATCACCCTCCATTCGCAGACGTTTTTCAGTGTTTGTGCTGACACTGTCACTAAGTTGTCGCAACTGGCTCTCTAACACTGCCAGCCTCTCCACTAGAGACAGCTCCAACAGCTCACCTGGCGAATATTTGGGCAATCGCACGATATCCTGTGCGTTTACTACAACACATGGTGGACAATTCAGAGCGTATATTTTCATCAGCGCTTTCACGATGTCGTCCGCGTTCGCATCTTCGGAGCTTCTTGATGTAGTGTCCACCCTATGGATCATTTTGTCGAGAACATCCACGGGCTTACTTGCATCCCACAGGGCATGTTTCGCAGCTAAAATTTCACATTTTGTGAAGTGCGATAAAACAACCGTTTTTATTTGCTCACGTGGTCGCTGGTGGATATGGCCGACTATGTAGGCCAGAACGTAATCATTGATCGTAGTAGCACTGTTGGCAGTAACTGTCATGACTAGTGGGTCATGTGACCCGACTTTACTTGCATCGACAGAATCGGTGTCAGCGCTTCGTTCGGTCAGCGTGCTTGACCTGGTGGGTTTACCCATTACGTCAGAATGCACTTAAACCCACTTGAAAGTGTCAGTTGAGTATAGCGTCCACTACAGAGCAATGTCACGCTTCCGCGGTCCGCTGGCATTCAACGCACTTCAACCCACTTGAAAGTGTCAGTTGCAGATAGCGTTCAGGAACGTGTCACGCTTCAGCGGTCAGCTGGCATTCAACGAGGTTGCAAAACAAGACCCATGCATCACGGGCGATAATTTGTCCAACAGCATTAAAACATCTCATAAAGTTTATTAACGGCAGATAAGACTCGATAAAAACTTGTTTGCATATGCAGTGTTCATGTACTTGCTGTTTACTGTCAAAATTTACACACCGTGTTTCAGTCGTTTCTGGATTTTGCAGGTTATTTCACAGAGCCACAACAATGCAACAAATCAAAACTATATAACCATATTATAACCATCCATGATGCATTCACCGTACAACCATTGCAAAACCGAAGCGGTAAAACTATGGACATGGTACAATCATAGTACTACCATCTTTTAACAAAGCTATATTATTACATGTGGGCAACTTAATTACATTTCCCCGACACAAATTATGCCTAAATAAAATGTAACTACTTGTCAGATAAGCCTTATTCTACTACTTGGCAGAACACCACGATATGAAACACGCGCAATTACACTATCAATGTTATTCAATGTTCCACTTTGGGTCAGAACCCCCATTTCCCTCCGTTTGTTATGAACCCGGAAGTAAAATAGTGATCTGTCCCCACGTCGTTAACGGGGGCCGGTCCCCACTACCGGCAATATCAAAAATAATGTTGACACAATTGAATATTGTACATATATAAACTGCGTCAAGTGCAAGAAGCAGGCCCTACCTGTACCAGGTATGTCAAAGACGTGTTGGCTCATTTTTAAGCATTCTTGGCTATGCCAGCAAGAACGAAATTACTCGACGCAAAATCTATGTCCGCAACAAAGTGCAACTAGCCGTCCCACTCTGAGTAATCTGTCTGACAAAAAGGAACGAAGTCCAATCAATTGAATACCACATTCATTCGATAGGTGACGCCACAAGTACGATATTTGATTGAGGTATTTAACATAAAAATGATGCAATGTTAATCGTATGAATAACAGGTGAGTTTACTAGCAACTATTGTATCTGATTTATGTTTCAACGAGTTCCGATAATGCTTCATTCACGTTAATAATAATGATGTATTAAATGAGAAGTTCACAACCTAGCCACCAGGGTACAACATCAGACATAAAGAAAGTATAAACACAGCGAGATTGGGGGAATTCCGAAGGGGATTTCCCTGAGTCACTCGGAGAATGGATATTCACAAAATGCATGTTTAAGACATCGTTTTCTTACTAGTGGTTATATACATACTAATTATGCACAACAACAACATTGTCGAGGAACGGAATAGCTACGAATATTGTAACTTATAACCACAACTTGTACTGACACGATAGAACGTGTATTAATTTCGAAAACGCTAACTGCATGAGGTGGCGCCACCGTTTGTAGTGTATAATAGTTGTTCTCCGCAGTGTGGCGCGACTGATAAGTTCGCAGGACTGTTTACGCAACATATTTATCTTTTTGCAGACGAAGATTTTTTGCGACCCATCCTCGCAAAATGGAAATTATGTCAAACGTACCTCCAATCTGATCCTAACACTCGACCTAAACCTAATCTTTTTGCACGTCACACCAATCAAATTCAAAAAGGGGCATTTTGCGAGGAATGGTATCATGCAGGAGCTCTCTACTGCCTTGCACGATTTAACCAAGTACTTCATCCATGTACGTTGTCGCGCTAACATTTATCCGGGCGTTAAATTTATCCGAGTGATGTTTATGTGCATATGTAAGGCATAATATTTGGCACCAGCAGATCACGTAGTTATAAATAATATCCAGTAGTTAAATATGTTTCGTTTGTTGTCGTAATACGAGCGTTATGGTTAGAGTACATACTTATAATTTGCTGTTTCAGATTTGTGACCAAGTATAAGAGTATGTCACGAGACGTGTGCGTGGAGAGGAAACTGTTTTACGACAGAAATTTTTATGTCTGTGGGAAGCAAACATTTTCTAATTTATGTATATATATATAGACATATATATAAATATATATATATATATATATATATACACACACATATAAACATACATAACGCGCGGATAAATGAAAACGCGACATTCGTAGCTGGTGCAAAATGCATTCCCCTATATACGCGCACGCGCAGAAACGTCACCCGGATATTATTTAACGCCCGGATAAATGTAAGCGCGACAACGTCAACCTACGAATATCAAAATGACTGAGATTGCTAGCCAATCGACGCCGCCCCGAGTAGTTCCGCGGTTGCATCGCACCTCCCCAGCGAGCACGCCGTCATCGGCCCGAGGGCGGATCTGAGCGACTGGCAAGTGGCGACACTCGGTATAACTTGTGCTACCGGCGGTGGCGTCTTTGCGATTCAGTTATGAAAACGTAACACGCGCTTTTAAGCCACGCCCCATTGGTCCGTCTAAAATAAACACGGACGCGCGCGTATACAGGTACGTTTGTTTATCGTTGGGCGCCCATTTGTGAAGTCGAATGTTGAATAGTTAACAAATATTAAGAACATGCATTGATAGCGAATTATGCATTGGAGTGAAGTTTTTAGAGTAAGTTGTCTGATGTAGGAACTGACTTTGTATCGCTATACATTGTGCATATATGTGACTTATTATATGGGTCGTGCATTGAGGATTTTAGTATGCGCTATACTACAGCCTACACCTTTTTTCAAACTGACGTTTTAATACTTGTGTATCCTTAGCGGTGATAAATATGCCATGCTTAAGAAAATTGACCCAACATGTTAACACATATTTATACACAGATGACCTGGTAATGTTTAATCTCTCCAATATAAGCTTGAGGGAGTTATTATTACCTTGCGAAACTGTTGTGTTTAAATTAAATTTGACTATGAGAGAAGCATAATACTGATAAGTAGAGGAAGGTAAAATTATGAAGAATGGATGCCCTCTTGCATCTAAGCTAAATGGGGAGGAACATAAATAAGTTAGTAGTATCAAATATCTATTATACGTTATATGTCCCACTTTCTAGTTTAATTATATAATATATTTTATAATATTAATATCAGCTTGTTAAATGTTACATGTATATGAATATATGGATCAATATATGTATCGCCATGCGTATTTTGGTCTGGTGTAAATAAGTTAATTAAATATAAGTCTAAATAACTAATAACACTTGAGATTCAATTTTTGCAGGAAACATTCACATTTCCATTTCACCATTAAATATTTACCTGTTTAATTGACAATTAATACCGTGGTGGTTTTATTTTTCTTTGCACGGACAAACCACTACCTCCAACACAATGTTGTGTACTCCGGTCGCCAGGCTTCGTTCTGATAATGTTACAAATAACTACCAGACCATTAGCATAATGCATACTCGTCAACTAGGACAGACAGATAAAGCATAACAACCTGACGTAGTTAAGTTAATTATCATTGTTGTACAAGATAGCTAAATAATCCGCATTATGGGGTACTGCATCAATTAATTAACAATAAATAACTTAAGTCGCCCTTAAATTACATTACAGGTCCACCATCAAAACTTTATAAATATAATTAGTACAACGAATGTGTCCACGGAGTGTTTAACTAATGTTCAGATTTCACCCAACTGCAGTAGTACTATCATTGTTACTATGCATTATAGCAAATAAACAATACTTTTGAAAAATAATATAGTTCGATACACGACAAAATTAAATGCGCGTGACACAAGCGTCGGACGCTCCCTGCCCCTAATAACCAATAACGAGCACGCTGGGCGCCTGTTAGTTTTTCATAAATGAACCGCAAAGGCGCGTGCCAGTGACAGCCGCCTGCCACGCTAACATGTATGTTTGCATAGCAGGCTATATAAAAAATCGTGGCTTCTCATTAGAATTATCTCTCAAAAAAGGTAAACGCATGGTGCGCTTTTCGTTATTTTGTTTAACACTGGTCGAGGTGTTAGCGATTATCAATATATATAAAATGAGAGTATTTCTTAAAAGCGACAAAACCGTAAGCACAATCCTTTGACTATTTGCGGATTACTGTTTCCACTTATTGCGCAGGCGCACGCATTTAGAGGAATAATAAAATTAATGTATTTAAATAATCACGTTTAGCGGTACATATTTTAAAAGTGCGCACCGACGAGAAAATGGGTTTAATAGTTTGTAATCGCATCCCAGCAAACACATAACGTTACAGTAATGTTATATTTAGGTTACTGAAATAAGTAGTCTGTTTAAAAAAAATCTACATCTGCTAATAGTAAGAATGTTCGCATAACGTTCGTGGAACGTAACGCTTCAATAACGATATTAGAAGAGAAGAGGAACGTTGTCGCGCTTACATTTATCCGGGCGTTATATTTTATCCGGGTGATGTTTATGTGCATATGTAAGGCATAATATTTAGCACCAGATCGTAGTGATCAATAACATCCAGTAGTTAAATATGTACCGTTTGTTGTCGTAATACGAGCGTTATAGTTAGAGGACATAATTATAATTTGCTGTTTCAGATTTGTGACCAAATATAAAAGTAAGTCACGTGACGTGTGCGTGGAGAGGAAACTGTTTTACGACAGAAATTGTTTATGTCTGTGGGAAGCAAACATTTTATAAGTTATGTATATGTATAGACATATATGTAAATATATACATACATATAAACATACATAACGCCCGGATAAATGAAAACGCGACAGTCGTAGTTGGTGCTAAATGCATTCCCCTAGATACGCGCACGCGCAGAAACGTCACCCGGATATTATTTAACGCCCGGATAAATGTAAGCGCGACAACGTAAACCTACGAATATCAAAATGACTGAGATTGCTAGCCAATCGACGCCGCCCCGAGTAGGTCCGCGGTTGCATCGCACCTCCCCAGCGAGCACGCCGTCATCGGCCCGAGGGCGGATCTGAGCGACTGGCAAGTGGCGACACTCGGTATAACTTGTGTGTGCCCTATCATGTTAAAGACATGGGCGGTAGTACATCCGGGAACAAGGCGCACGTTTGTATGTCTGATGTGAATTGGCCTTGTCATCTTTGGCGACGAGGATGCCTGAATTGTCCGCGTGAGAAGAAGAAACAGTCACATAACTAATTTCGAACAATCGAATCGTCAAAGAAAGCGACAAATCACAGAAATCCGAAGTAGGACTGAACTCCGAAAAGTAACGACCGACGGCTACGCGCTAGCTGCATCATCAGCGAAATAGGACAACTGTCAAAACAGAAACACGTGCGTAGCACTGCATTTATCGCTTTTTGTCTGTGGTTTATACCATTCATATTCAGTGCACTCCACATAGCCTAAACTCGCATCACTTAATATAATAAGTAATTAAGTTGATATTGATCTGATAAGTGGAACGTCTGATAATTAAATTCTAGAATATTGCCATGGCATAGGTCCCTGTGCGGCATCTGCCGAGATTCGACCTATCCAGACTACACTGTACTATTGTTGAGCATTTCCAATGCCATTGCTAATCGTGGCCAAGCAAGTTCACATTACGTATCTTGTGGTAATGGTATACCAAGTTCAAAGAACCCATGCTGCTTAGAAAACCTAAAGGATATAAAACTGTTCTATTTATAATTATGATATGTTTGATAGAGTCAAGAAAATAAAGTATTATTTACGGCTTATGGTAGTATTTTTCCACTGCATAATCTAATATTTCTCCATTAATTATTGTAGTTGTTTGGGCTGCAGCATATCACATGTTTACTGCTATGTATTGTTAAAATTAACATATCTTAATCAGAAATGTGTTCCTTTATAGTGTTTCTCACCCATTTCAATAGTGTGTACACCTCATCCATAAACAGCTGGAAGTTGGTGAAATCAAGGAAGACATCGCAGAAACATAGACATTTACGCCTCACACTAGAGTCACAGATGGTAGAAGTTACCAAGGTATTTGAACTTGACTTGCTCTCAGTAGCAATAATTAGGCATTTAATATAATAAATTTAAAATACATGGCTAGAGAAAGACGTATTAATGCACTATGCTCTTTTTCTTATATCAAATAACACGTGAAATGCCCGTCAAAAGTATTTTATCTACTTATGTCAATATTTATGCCAAATAATATCAGATTCTTGTTTTGCTGCAAATACTACATTGTGCATTTTTATGGTGCAAGAAATCTATATAATTAAATATTATGGTTCCATGTTTGTTTATCTCCGTTAGTTTTGCATGTATGGTGCTGAAATGTTGTATGTGATCTTGTGAGTCCTTTGGGTTGGTTTCGTAGATTTATATTTTGATGACATTTATTCGTGGGGTGGGGATCTTAGTGATTCACAATTTTAAAGGACACTTATAAATCTCCGTCAGTTTTGTATGCACGCTGCTGAAACTGTGTGTGCAACCTAGCGGGCCCATTGTGGTGGATCACATATTTAGGTTTTAAAAATTCATACGTGGGTGGGGATCATGGAGGGTCACATATTAAAATGGCACTTGTCTCCGTCAGTTTTGCGTGTATGTGGCTGGAAATCGTTGTGCAATGTAGCGGGCCCTTTGGGGTGGTTCTAATTTTGTTGGGGCCTGTGATCTTGTAAGGGTCACATACATATGCCATTACCCCTGGGCAGTGCTGGTCAACTCTGCTAACTGTTCATTGATACAACATGAAACCATATTCTTTAAAAAAAAACTTAAATTCGCAAACATAAGTTGTGTTTGATTCATATATTGATATTTAGATTACATTCTTATATTCGACAGGTGCAAGCGGTCACCAAGGTCCAGAAATTTAAAGAAGATGACAAGAAAAAATATTTCTTTGTAACTGGCATGCGTAATAAAACTAATGGAGACCCATGTATAATTGTTTCATTGTTCTATATTTTCATAACGTTCTAGGAACACTGGGAACATTCTGAGAAAACTTTCCCAAACAACGTTTTTAAAACGCTACCACTAACTTTATCATAACATAACAATAACGTTCTGGGAACGTTAAGACAATTTTCCTAAAAAACGTTCTCCTAACGTTACGCAATAATGTTATGCATAATGTTCATAGTACGTTAAGAATAAGTAATTGCAGAACACAACGACACGGAACACGCGCAATTACACACTCAACGTTATTCGCTGTTCCACGTTGGGTCAGTATTCCATTTTCGCCGAATACCAGGAACCCGCATATAGGCAGATCTAGGGGTCCTGGGGTCATGTGCCCCTTGACCCTTGCAAATGTGCCCCCGCTGAGGTTACAATAAAGTGAAATTACAACGACCAGGCGAATAAACAGGTTCAACAGTCCCCTCCACCTGTCTTCCGATGTCAATATATCGAGACATCGCGACGAGACAGCGCGACACGGAAAGCGTGTTAACGCGCTGATTGATCTACCGTATTTCCAAAATAGTTGGGAGGTACACTGTACAAACAAAGCACGTCAAATGTAATGTAGTCCACCGTATTTATTGTGGAAGCTGACTGACTTGCGAATATAGATCGTAGCCTACGCTTACATTTATAGCAACCTCAGTCTAACTGATTTATCTTGTAACCGTTCGAAGCTGGCCCTACCTGTACCAGGTATGTCAAAGATTTGTTGATTCATTTTGAAACATTCTTGGCTGTGCGAACAATAACGAAATTACTCGACGTGCAATCTACACCCGCATCAAAATGGAACTGATCGTCGGACTCATCTCTGTGACTAAAAATAGGAAGGAAGTCCAACCAATTGCACACAACATTCATACGATAGTTGGCGCCACTAGTATAAGTGTATCAGTGTAGTATTTAACATATGAAAGAAGCTATGCTAATCCAATCGATTATTGAACAGGTTACTAGCAACTGTTGCATTTGCTTTATGAACGGATGCATATCATCAATGCTTCGTTCTCGTTTATAATAATGATGCATTAAACGAGAAGTTCATAATCTATCCACCAGGGAACAACATCAAATATAACGAAAGCATAAACATAGAGAGATGGGGAATTCCGTACAGGATTTCCGGGAGTTACTCAGAGAATGGATATTCACGTGTTGCGTGTTTAAGACATAATTTTCTTACAAATAATTATATATATTAATATGTAACAACACAAATCTCGTGGAATTGAATACCTACGAACTTTACAACTCTCATAACCACATTTATAACCTCAACTTGTACGGACATATTACAACGTCCGGTTGCGTCACCATTTGTGGGAAACGTTAAATGCCCGACTGTTCATACACATGACGTCACCCATTTACGTGCATTTCTTTATTTACATGCCGCGCATGAATATAGTCAAATACGGTGCCGTTAGCGGGTTAACGAACGAAAATGGAGGGAAGCGGTTTGTGAAATATGCCAGTTTGTGAAATATGTTAGTTTATGTTTTAGACTTTAGGAAATCATGATAATGCTACCTTCGATAGCTCGTTGGCGTTGCATTCTTATTCGAAAAGTGACTATGCCAAGTAGAATGCGTCAACCGTAACTGACTAGAACACAATTATGATGATTATGTGGGATGTTCGACAATTGGCATACTGAATACTGTCATTATTAATCACGCCCGGACATTATGTCTGATGCCGATTATGGTGATTACCGGACGTTTTGCCTAGGCCTGATGTTTAATTGGTAATGGCGAGGGTGTCATATACATATTAGGCCTTCGACTTCGTAAGAATTATTTATGGTTCACAATTTAATGTTTTGGTGGTAACTGAAAGGGTCTACACAAAGCGTGGACATAGCGTTAGAATTATATGTAGTTTTTTGTAGGCCTACAGTAATAAATGCCTTGCCCTTGTAGTTATACTTATACGAAATAAATTCGGGTACTTTTGCTTCTGGTAAGTTTTGCAGTTAACTTAGCCTTAGCTTAGGCCCGCACCTCGAAAAAACCAGGAAAACGGTGACCTACAGTCACCAAACTTCACACCATAAGATATCTACAACACCTATTCTACACATGCACAATTATCACGTGATCCAAAAAAATAATTTACTGTTTTTTATTCATCAAAATGTACATAAATTCAGTCGTTTTTACATGTATTTATTAATTCCACCGGAAACTCCGGTAGGTGGCGCCACTTTATGGATGCCTTCAGACGTGGGGATAGACCACAATTCATAATTTTATTGACTTTTTGACAATAATTATTATTGTCATAGTCAATAAAATACACAATATTTCATTAAATTAAATAAGGTTACGTTAAACTTAATGTTGACAGCAGCTGAGGGTATTTAGTACGGTTATTAGTTTGAGTAATTATTGCTGCATTTTAATGTTTCTACCAGAGGTAATTTATCATAATATGATGCAGTCAGTATATATTATTTTGTGTTTACTAACAATTTGTTGCAAAATTTTATGATGTGTATTGTTTGATATGCTGTACTGTGCTATCCATGGTGTATACATTAAAGATAATAAATAATAATAGTAAAACTTAAAGCGATTCTTTGATAATTTAATCTCTTTGTAATGTACACAGTTATTAAATAATCCTGTTAATATGATTGTCTCATGTAATTGTATGCCATTATTTCATTAGAATTATGTTTTAATAATCACTAATGACTCTAAAAATATATCGAAAAAATAACTGCACGTACGCGCAATTTCCACTTTCACGATCCGTATAAAGCATTCTCATGAATATTCGGGACTGTCCGTCAGACTTCGATTAGCTACGTCGAGTTAATAGATGCAAGAAAAACACCATCAACATGTGTGCATTTGGATTAGCCATCGCCATGCGAATGAATCGTGACCGGTAAAATTATCAAAATGAAACGTTGACCAGCTGCTGTTTATGTCACAGATTTAGCAAAGAAAAGAAGGGAAATATATGGAATAAACGTAGAATTAATATAACGACAGCTCATGACAGACGGATTTATTTAAAAACACCGCCAGATCTCCACGCACGAAGCCGCCGATGACATATTGAATGATTGGCATTGTTTCTGTTGGAATATAAAAACATACAAAATCTCACCTATGGTACTATCATGTTCCTTTTTCTCTTGGTACATCTGGCTATACATTTTAAAGTTTAGTTTTACTGGAACGTTTAGATAACAGAAACTTATTGAAGCCGAGAAGCATTCAATAATGAAAGTATTTTGTTTGCACCTTAAATCCAGCTGCTATTTCCATAAGCAGTATAAATACAACATTATACATCACATGAAATAATGTACAATATTAAAATAGCGTAGGTGGTTTTGTACATAAAGTTTAATTTTAGTTTATTTTAGTAGATCTACAAAGAGCATAATAACAATATTGTCGACAATTTAAAAAAAAATATATTGCTTCAGTGTAACAACAATGTTTTATTTGGTACTGGGAGTGCAATCATTATTTCTGCTAGTCATTTAGAGTAAAAGATATTGAATTTGTTTCTGTCGAACTCCCGTTTCGATGACAAATAAAATGGCCATTGTATGATGGAAATAAAGTTATAAAATTACAAAACTTTAAAAATAACGCATATTTTAAAACACAGTTTTCAGTCCTCATTGGTGTATTTAACTCAAGAAGATCCCTAAAATATTTGGAATGTTGTGGAACATTTATACTATGAATTTTCAAAATTATTGTAAAATCAACTAAGTTGGCACTTTTTTTATACACTACTCCCAGTATAGTAGTTCATTAAGCACAAACTAGTTTAAGCAAATGTTGAAGAATATGCTGTTGAACACAATTCAAGTATGATGAGCATAAGAAAGCATACATTTTATTATGTACACTGTACTCCTATTTTGCTAAATAATGATGGAATGTTGTGCATTTGGATGCACAAGTCGATCGATTGCATAAATCAATTTGAAACATGTAGCGATGTACATATTCCCATCAGAAGCCATACGGAACTAATGTGGCAGAACAAAGTCAGGCATGTTCTTCACTACTGTGTCAGTTAACACATTGTCCAATTAATTTTGATACACACAGCTGTTAGATGCACACATCCACTTGAAACACGAAGTGATCTACAACTTCCCAGTTGATATCGCACAGAACAGAATGGGGCAGAATATAATCAAGCACCATCTTATGTCAGGTGACCCATTGTCCAATTAATGGCACTGTTGAGTACAGCTCTTCAATTTCCTCTTTCCACCAGCTCGGTTTGTTTGCTAGCTACACAGCTTAACATTCTTCATATAAGTAATACTATTATAGTATTAATGACATCATTTATTTAAAATGTTCATTACATTATTTACAACCACTCATTTTTAGTTTTACATGTACAGCTGTATTGTATGAACCAATAATGTAAGGATTTTTAGAAATTAAATGGCATGTAATGTACAACATTTATCTAACAAAATTAGCTCATTTGAAATAGATTACTGTTATTTTCTATGTTGTAATTCATGCAATGTTACCACGTATCAGAGCAGTGGAGTTCATTGTGGTCCAGTGATGTGTGGCAGGTTCAATACCTGCTGGTGTTTGAATGTTGCATCCAAAACAGTACTGGTTGTGCACATCTGCTGATTCCATTAATTGCCTTCAGCATGTGTAATTATTTTTTATGTGATCCCTACCTACCTTTTTTGTCCTTTGGGCCGAAGGTCCAACAGACTATTGCCATCACTGTGAGTCCGACGTCCCCCATTAGTTGCCGTATCTCGGAAAACGTTAAGTACCTTTTTCTCTAATTCTACATAGACGTATCTTAGGGCACTGCCACTATGCACGAGAAATGTCTTTTTGATTAAATCGTTCTAAGGGCTCTCTAGAGTCTCCAAGGGCCCCCAAACTGGTAAATTTTTACATTTTGCCTATTTTTTCAAAAACTGTTCAGTAACTGTTTCTCTATTTTTGCAAAGGTATGACCTAGGATTAAAATAAAATAACTTAGGTATAAAACAATATATATAAAGTAAAATAACATAGGCATACTCGAAATGGTTAATATTTAGCAAAAAATTATAAGGAATATTATTCAGATGTTTTACTATGCATGTTGTAGCTATTCCGTCACTCCAGTTATATCAGTATTATGTAGTTACTACTGTTTTTAAGTCAAAATGCATGGTACCTTGTTAACAAATAAAGTTTTATCATAGTTCATCTCTTTCTTCTTCCCATTCTGGGGGAGGGTGGTAGGGACAAAATGAGAGCAGATAATGCATGTGCATTTTCTTAATGTTTTATTGTGCTACATGCGAGATTGCAGCTCACCAACTCTCCTGCAAGGTTTCTACAAACACTGGAAATCGGCCTAAATAGCAGAGTATCGGGATAAAATCCGACAGTATTTGTTAATAACACATTAACTAATATATACATTATTCACGAAATGGTCTACTCGAATACTTTATTTCCAGGTGTAGCTTCACTGGCATGCATATAGTCTAGAGAGCTACTAAACATGTCAACTCTTTACTTCCATCATAACTCTTAATGATCTAAAACTATGATTCACCAAAAACATTTCATTAATAATTACAATTGTCAATTTATCATAACAACTTAAATCAGTCAGTGAATGTCCGTTGTTGCCGCTAGCGCAGTTGGTAGACACGTTGGTTTCTTGTCATTTATTTTACAATCGGGTGACGCCGGTTCAATCCTGACAGCATGCAAATCATTGATTTTCTTTACACTTTTTTTGTTTAGGTTTTCACGAAGTAATATAAACCAAATCATTTAGTATACTATGATGCACTGTTTGTAAACATTTTTTTAATTTTTGTAGTAATTATTTATTCGCCACAAAAATGAAAATATGGTCATTATATATAACGATGTTTCTAAATTTTATTTATCCAGACAGATCACAATCTGTTTTCACATATATAAAAATGTCCCGATGCACAGTATAAAATGTGGAATTTCTAATTCATTGAATTGTTTTGATTTTGTTGGCTTGGTGGACGTGGAAATAGATAGGAGGATATAATATAACATGAATTCAAGCAATAGGTGTTTTTATTCCCTTTAAAACCTATCACATAATTTTCATAATTGACTATTACACATCAATTAGGAAAATAATAATCATTTCATCGAACGCATATCCAAACACAGAATATATAGTAGACCTCGACCATTGGTCAAGAACGGTCGTTTTTAGTCCTTGTATACAAAGGCCAAAAATTAGTTTTCTGGACCTGTAACGCTATACAGGGTACGACGAAAATTTTAATAATACGTCATTAAACAGTGTAGCATTACTCGATATAATATACAAGTATAAGATACAAGGCTTATGATGTATAGACTAAAAAAGGTCCCGAATGGTCGGACATTTAGCATTTCACCATAGCAAAAGCGAAATACCCGAGTTTTCGGGACCGTGTAGTGACATTAAGGAACGATGATGTTCTATTTTCTCTTTGTTAGAAAGTACAAAATACGTCATCATCCTACTATGACACTGTTCAGTTTATAGTATATACAATGCCTATATATATGATGCATGGACTAAAAAGGGGTCCCAAACGGTCGGGCTTTTGGTTATCACCCTAGCAAAGGCCAAAAGCCCGACTATTCGTGGCTATACAGTGACACAAGGGAAAGACAATGTTATATTTTTGCTTGTTGAAAATTACAAAATACACCATTATCCTACATCTTAGCATTGTTTAGTATATAAAGTATATATAAGGCATATGACGCATACACTAAAAAAGTGGTCCCGAATGCTCCGGCTTTTAGCATTTCCCCTTAGCAAAGGCTAAAAGAACGAGTTTTCGGGACCAGTGACACAAGGGAACCATAATATGTTATATATACTTTTGTTGGATAATAAAAAATACGTTAGTATCCTTCTGTAGCAGTTTTCACTCTATCTAAATATAAGGCCTAATATGGATGTACCAGAGAAGTGTTCTCGAATGGTCGGGCTTTTAACTTCTCCTCCTAGGAAAGGCTAAAAGCCCGAGTGTTCGTGAACAGTGTCAGTGACAACTGGGAATGAGTCACACAAATAACGTACATATATATAGCGTGCTTAACGCAAAATGTCTTAAATTACTGTTTTGTTAGTTTATTATGGATGTGATACATATAAAGTTTCTCTAATTGTATGCCCATTTAGGAACTATTTCCTGCCGTGGCGCCATGCGAGTGCTAAATATAGGTACACATTTTGTGGTTGACGTCATGTTCACGAGTGGTCGGGCTTTTAGACACACCACCATTTGTAGTGTAACGATTGTTTATTGCAGTGTGGCGCCGTAGCATAAAATCCTTCAGTTGTTAAATAATGCCGTTCCGGCTAATAATGTAGGCCAGTTAAGTAAAATATTGCCAAAATATGAATCTAAGCGTTACTATGAATATTGGCGACGGGATGGGTGTAAAATTATTAGAATGTTGCTCATCTGAAACATTTGGAAGAAGAATATATGTGGAAATATTTATGCTAGGCAACTAAGGTGTTGCACGTTGTATTCAGCACAATTTTTACACAAACGATCAATACACATTATGGTGCTAAAATAATTGATCGATGTATACATATCTCTAAAACTTGAATGTTAATTCAGATTCAGACTGTTTATTACCAAGTAGCATTTAAAATGTACGAGGAATTCTTGGCGTTGTGGCGTGCATGCTTGTCTCCCCTGCCCCCATCATGCACACGCAAAATATACAATCAAAAACATTATGAAACTATGCTAAAACTAGTATAAATTTAAACCAAGGCCAACTGCCAACACATTTTAAGACAGTCGTACATCTATTGACATAAAGTGAACTTGATAACATAATATTAATACCGTCTGAACATTACCTAAAAAGTTAAAAAGTATACATGTAGTTAAATAAATA
This sequence comes from Escarpia spicata, assembly GCA_963995525.1. Classification (NCBI taxonomy): domain Eukaryota; kingdom Metazoa; phylum Annelida; class Polychaeta; order Sabellida; family Siboglinidae; genus Escarpia; species Escarpia spicata. The sequence goes on from OZ023206.1 coordinate 34,527,746, forward strand.
ATAAATAAATGTATAAATAAATTAGCTGACGATATAAAAACTAAGCTGACAGTTAAAAAGTATGTACACACATGTAGTCAAGTTAATAAATAATAAATAAATAATAAAAATAAATAAATAACTAAAAAAATTATTAATTAATAATTTAGCATGGCGACATAAAATCTAAACCGACTGAAAACAGTATCATGGCATCTCGCGGTTCAAGTGACTCACAGCCTGCGAATAAAAACAATTTTTAAGTCTAGTGGTAGTTGTCTTAATACTTCTATAGCGCTTGCCAGAGGGAAGAAGTTCAAAGAGATGGTTGGCTGGGTGGGTAGTATCCCGTACAATGCTCTTGTGTTTTCGCGCACAGCGAGCATGGTAAATAGATTCAATGGGTGGCAACTCGCGCCCAATGATTCTACATGCGCCCTTCACGATAGCTTCTAGTCGTTGTTTCTCTTCCTCACTGGCGCGGCCAAACCACACTACAATCGAGAAAGTGAGCATACTTTCAATGATTGCGCGGTAGAATCGTATCGTAATCTCCTGAGCAATGCCGAATCTCCTGAGCTGCCTCAAGAAGAACAGGCGGTGTTGTGCCTTTTTTGTAAATCACAGTGAGTTTGTGCACCAGCTGAGATCGCTTGAAATTGTTGTTCCAAGGAATCGAAAAGATTCAACCTGCTCGACTTCCACGCCATTTATCGAAAGAGGGTGGATGGGAGTCTTATTTTTACGAAAATCAACAATCATTTCTTTAGTCTTTGAAACGTTAAATTCGAGATTGTTATCCGCACACCAGCTAACCATTCTCTGAACTTCCTCTCTGTATGGCGTCTCATCCGCATTCTCAATACAGCCGCCCTCCACAGCAGTGTCATCGGAAACTTGATCACAAGGACCGATTGGTCCACGGAGACACAGTCATTTGTGAAGATAGTAATCAGGAAGGGCGATAGCACACAACCTTGTGGGACACCTGTATTTAGGATAAGAGGTCTGGAGATAGAGTTGTTGACACTGACAGATTGAGGCCTGTGAAGATGAAAGTTAAGGTCCCAGTGAATCATGGCAGGATGTACATTCAACAATGAAAGTTTATCGAACAGTTTGAATGGGATGATAGCATTAAATGTTGAGCTGACATCAATGAACAGGATACTGGCATAGGTTCCTGGCCTCTCTAGATGCTTCAGCATGTGATGCAGACCTAAAGCTACCGGATCGTCTACTGATCTGTTTGCTTGATATGCAAACTGGTGCGAGTCCAGGTGGCCGTCGGTGGCCGACTTCAGGTACTTGAGTACTATGCGCTCGAACACTTTCATGGCGACTGAGGTCAGTGCCACTGGACGGTAGTCGTTCAGCCCGGTGATGTTGGACTTCTTGGGAATGGGTATGATAGTAGAAGTTTTGAAGCAGACTAGAACTCTGCACTGCTGGAGAGAGGGGTTGTAGATGTCCGTAAACACCGAAGAGAGTTGGACGGCGCAGTTCTTCAGGGTAGATGTGGACATTTTGTCTGGACCCGAAGCCTTCTGCGTGCTCTGTCTCCTGAACACTTTCCTCACCTCAATTTCCTGGACTATGAAGGAAGGAGACAGAGAGGTACCTGCTGGAAGTGGGCGCTGCTCTGGTGAATAGTTAAGCTTGTCAAATCTGCTCTAAAAGTCGTTCAGCTGATCAGGGAATGAGGGGCCACTGTTGTTGGTGGCCGCTGCGTGTTCCTTGTACTGGGTAATCTGCCGCAGGCCATTCCAGACAGATCTGGTGTTGTTGGAAGCGAACTGGTCCTCAAGTTTGTGTTTGTATATGAATTTGGCCTTCTTGACCGTTTTCTGCGCCTCGCACTTAGCTCTGCTGAATTCTTCCCTGCTGCCGCTGATGAACGCCGCATTCTTCACCGCCAGTTTCTGCTTGATGTCCCTGGTGAACCAAGGTTTATCGTAAATACTGTATTGCCAGATTGTGTTCACCTTTTTACATTTTCCCTTTGGATTTCGTGATGGGGGATTGTGTTAATAAGAAAACCTCCACACTCCAAATACACTTTGTACCTGGATGGGTGGAGCAAGCTAATGAAACAGACATGTGGCTGGCAGTGGTAGAAGCCTTGTCCACAGCTACTGTTTGATCAGAGGATGGACTAGCACCTGTCAGTGTCCATGGGTCAATATCACCTTTGCTCATTTGTTCACCTAGCTCAGTCACTGACTAGACATTTGAAACTGTTCAAACAATACTGCCTTGACTTAACTAATTGCTTTAATTATTTCATGTCAGTTGGGTCACTGACTGCGTTTAGTGTTCACTATGATCACCACAGCTAAGTGTATCTACTGACAGCAGGACAGTGACAATCTGCTTAGAAATGCATAAACTAATACCCAATAAAATAAAGTGAATTGACAGTTAATTATGATTTTCTCAATTAAATTAACCTCTTCCAGAAAAAAAGTCAATTAATTAAATCAATTTGTGTTTCTTGAGAACGTTAATTAATTAAATTAAATCAAGTTAGTTTAGTTAACTGAATTAACAGAATAACAATTTAAATTAACTCATGCCTGATACATACATACACACACATACATACGTATACATGCATACATGTGTAGCTAAATTAGACACAATCACCGTACGAGCGGCTGTCCATCTGCTCAGTATCGGCATTCGACTATGAGCCGCCCTCGTCGAAATATTAAACCAGCAGACAAACCTATATCAGCCCCCAGGCGGTTGCCGATGTTGGGCTGATAAGCTAGCCGCTCTAGCTTGGCCCACTGTTAGCCAAATATAGGTGTGTTGTCTGGATCGCGACTACACTTCCTCGTGTGCACGTGTCCGTACATGCATGTACACGTCCGATCGAGTGCACCATTCACATCAAAGCAAGGGGCGGATCCCGGGAGGGAGTATTACCCTTACATGTGGGTAGGGATGTGCAGCCGAAGATCACATACCCCTACCCTTGATAGGGGCATCCAATATCAAAAAGCACACCCTTTACCTAGGAACAAATTGAGGGGTTGTGTCGAGTTGGAACACTTGACTTCTCGTGGCCGAATTTCCCGCGAAAATTGCCCAGAATAATTGCCGATATATACCGAAATATACGCGATAGGTAACCGTGAATGCTGCGATAAGAAGCTAGCCTTGTTCTAGGGAGAGTTCCTCGAAATGATACCCTTGTCTGGGGAACTTCTAAATAATATTGGCCCTTGTTCTTTGGAGAACATGTAAAAAACAGATCCTTGATCTAGGAGCCTCGGTAAAAATTGACCCTTCAAGTTGTTTACACGCGCATGACATCTTGAGTTACTGACATGGACACCTGCTGACAGTAAGGCATTATAAGTGAACGCTTCTGACCAGCACAAGGGTTGACGTCATCACACTATGCCCATTTTCGGGTGCAAACACTCCTCAGAACGATACGGCGAGAGCTATCGGCCGACCGCGAGATCCCAGGTTCGAATCCTGTGTTGCAATGTCGAACCTTAGTCAAATTAGTTCACTCTACGTTGCTCCAGTTCACTCAGCTGTATGAATGAATACCTGGCTAATTGTGGTCAGTGGTGAACATCTGTGTACGAATTTTTCGCGCATTAATTGCAGCGTGGTTGGATGCTTCCAGGAAAAGTCGACATGGTGTTCGATTGAACATGTATGACAGGCAGTAACGTATAAAGCGCTTTCAGCAGTCGTGAGGACTGGATACTGCCCTATGTAAGAACGTACCTTTAGTTTTTTTTAACAAACCGTGTATTTCCCCTAAATACTAACCGACAAGGTACTGTCGGATGGGTCTGTAGAAAGAAGAACATATCATAGTTGAAAAATCAACACATGATGTGAATTAGTATTTTATTTGTTGTAAATATGCGAGGCTCACCAGTGAAGTAGACCTACACCAGTGAAGTAGACCTACACCAGTGAAGTAGACCTACACCAGTGAAGTAGACCTACACCAGTGAAGTAGACCTACACCAGTGAAGTAGACCTACACCAGTGAAGTAGACCTACGCGACTACTTCAACCTGCGAATATTGTGACCAGCAATATATCAAATCGTGCTGTGATTACTATATCATAGTCTGATGATGGGTTTAATGTTAGCATGACGTTACTATATTATGCAATGTTTACAACATACTAGACAAGGCAGAACATACAAATCGTCACAATGTTGGTGTGCCAATAACATGTCGGCATCGTTAGTTCTATTATCACACTGTTCTTCTGGAAGACAAGATACAATATTACTGTACAATAACGTGAATACATCTGTACCAAAGTAATCCCTATTTCCACATAAAACAGTTTCTTGTATAATACTAGCACACCGACTATTAAATGTGTATCAAAACCTAAACTCGCATATGTGCAATATTAAAGGTGTTGATAAGCGATCACAAGTACGGCCTAAGGTAAATAATTAAGCACCTCGCCATACAAGTCAAACCACCACCCTGCTATCAAACACACGAGCAAAACCGCACCTCTATCAAATTAATGCATGTGCATAGATTGTAAATCAGCTGAAACAAGTAATTGTATGCCAAATGCAATAATATTAATTACATGCTAATCCATATTTTGTATTAAATTATAAAGTCTTGATTAAAACGTAATTCTTTATTATCCATAATGAATAAATGCATAATGTTTGAATGCACGACTGTCGTACACATTTGCCACACATATATTACTACAACAGAAAGAACCCCAACAACCTGGCGACATGCCTGTCAAGTGCGTGAATAATCCACGTTGTGCAACTAAGTGGTGTGACATTGGCTGTGTATGTGTAGTGAGGCAGTCATTTAAGTCACTTCCACCTTACCATAATAACAATGTCACACAATTAATAAGCAATTTGTGTCCTCTAGAGTCCATCACAAATTGAGTATGTAATATTATAATATCATCGTCATGCATTCCACTGAAGAATGCACTTTTTCTAAACGACCTGCATACACGCTTGTCCGTACGGTTGTCATACTAGTTCACTTGTTAACATATTAATGCATATATTGTGAACGGTCTGCTTCACATTTAGTGCACGACAACGGCAGGCAAGAGGACATGTAATCAGGCAAATGTAATGCTAATTTATCCTATCCCGCCAACTTCGTTATATATCATGACATGCCGTCATTAAGTCTCATCATAACAGGGGACTGCTTTCCACAAGGTAGAATGACATAATGGCAACCTGGATGGCTCTCCTCCCCGTAGTATTGATACACCCGCTGATTCTATTTGATTAATTTATATGAACGTGATCAGGTACTCGGGGTAAGCCATGTTATCTAAGAAGACAATAAACATAGCTGGATTGGACACATTGTTTACGGTGGAGTCGAACAGGAAACCAGGATTAGCGGGATTGTTTGGTGGATCCGGCATATCGGCGACACCCTTTGTGTAGTCTCCTGCTAGAACGAATGCTTTGTATATTCGTTTGTGGCCGTTGCTGTCCGGAGCGGCATACTGTCGTCCTGCTGAGTAACTTGTGTTCACAGCAAAGTACACACCTTTGCCGAAACACGTTGCTGAAAATAGATGATTATTGACATTTTAATCGTACAAAACATATGAACATCATCTGAAAATATTCTTCTAATCATATTCACAAATTAAAATTACTGTCGTAAAGACTTTAATCTCTTTTCAAGCAGGCTTCTGCAGTATGTATGGAAACAGGGCCATGTGACCTGTTGCGTAGCAAAACCTCCATCAAGCCATCAGAAAACATGTGGTGGGTTCGAACACACACACACACACACACATCTAACCTTGATTACGCCGTTGACATTTCCCCGTGCAGTGTGCATAAACTCCCTTTCCACCTTGGCGTATTCAGTATTGCATTTCTGTATGTCTACCAGAGTCACGTGTTGTCCATCGTTCATACTGGTCCAGTTGGATGGCAGTTCAATGCTGCCTGCAACATAACAATTACAACCAGTAAACTCAAGGCGCATAACCGTTTTTCTTTTCGAGTATGTAGCGCTACCGGGCACATAACGAGTAGTTGGCTTCTGACATAATCATGGAGATTGTCATATAATGCCGCGTTTGAACTGTCATGTTATCCCGTCGGGTGGGTGATTATTTTTGGTAGTTAAACAGTTGGTGTAGTCTTACAAATTCTTACACACAAAACAAACCTACCACAAACGGGGGAGCGTTTCACAGGTACGACAGTGCGGTGTGTGTGTGTCGTCTTAACCATTCTAGAAACACTGGGAACATTCTGAGAAAACTTTCCAAAACAATGTTTTCAAAACGCTACCACTAACTTTATCATAACATAACAATAATGTTCTGGGAAAGTTAAGAAAATTGTCTTAAAAAACGTTCTTCTAACGCTACACAATAATGTTATGCATAATGTTCATTGTAACTGCATGTATGCTGCTGCCCACGTGAGTCACGTGACTCGTTTGATTTGTTTACCTTTCGTAGCGGGCTCAGATGCGAGCGCGTCCATCCGGGCATTTTTAGACAGCTTTTTCGATATTGAAACAGCGGCTATATTTACTGCCGTATTGTTGTATTTGTCTAGATGTTTGGTAGCGCACTTTGGAATAAGTTGTGTGTTTATTTTGCGTAAATTGCGTGTTTGTTTACATTGCTGTCGTTGCGGCCTCCGCCGGCTACGGCCTGTGGCTATGCTGTTATGGCTTCGTTGGATGTTAGTTTAGATGATAATATTGTAACGACCCGTAAATTATATCGTTAGGCTATGTGATGTACATGTAGTTCGTTGATTACGAGTAGTATTGTATTGAATCTTTAGACTGGATGTCATTTATTATGAGCACTTCTACAATACTTATGTTTATAATTATATGAGTCGTTCTCAGTGGCGCCACCCCGCGCTTAAATCTTAGACATGTATCAATATTCCACGTACGTCGGTCACATATCTGAACTGTATTAATCTTCGTTTCAGATTTGACGATTCTATTCGATTGTATTCGATTTTATTTTCATTGAATTCATTTTCATTTGAGATTTATTTGTTTTTGAACAACACTGTTCAATTCAACTATTGAATAAATCCGTAGTAAATCCGCACCTCACAAGTTATTATTATATTTGATCTGGGCGGCTACATTCATAGTACGTTAAGAAATCTATCCAAACAACGTTCTCAGAACTTTACGATTAACGTTATTGTAATGTGAAAATAACGTTGTGGCAACATTCTGGAAACATGTTTTTGTTAGATTGGATTCTACATTATAACTATGCACAAATTGTTATATATGGAACGTTCTTTGAAGAAAATACATAAATATACTCTGCTGTACGTTAAAATGTTTCAGATGTTATGAAAAAGAAGAAAGTGGCACAAGTGACACTTACCACATCAACAGAAAGAAAAAATATATTTCATGACTGCTTCTGACGTGGACGGTGGTAGAAAGCACCGCATGGATAATGCAAACAGAAGTAGGACAAAAGAGTTTATGCACAATGTAATGGTGCAAACGTTTCATAAAATACTTGAATTGTCACGTGCTGACATAAACAACGGACACACTCTATTCTGAAGTGCTGGTGGTTTTCTTAAAATCGCATTAATCATTTTGTTTATTCTGTGCATTGCAGTTGTTTGCCGTATTTAATTCGGGCTTAGACTATTTCGATGGGATACTCGACATACAATCTCGTTTCGCAATGCATTTTTAAAATATGTTATATTCGTAAAATGAAATATGTTGTTCATCTTGTTAATCTGCTCGCAGTAACGTAACGTTTACAACTTCGAACGTCTAGTTAGTACCACGAAATAGACGAATGTGTATGGAGTAAATAAAGTAAAATAATACAACTGTTTCTATTTCCCAAAACGGCTATAGTAAACCGAAACCAAAACGACAAGACATAGATATCACAAGTGTCTGAGTAATCGTCGTATTTAGCCACGGGGAATAATGTCCATGTGGTTCCGCTGAGGAAAAACCCAGCCAGCTACCAAGCCGCCCTCGGACCGATAGCGAATCTGAGCGGCTGGTAGGCGGGAACCCTTAACATCACTTTTTTCACCATCATGTTAAGATGCTTGCATCAACATGATGCATTTTATAAATGCTGAAGCTTAGATAATGCCTACAAATAGACTAATGTGTGTAGAGTAATGTTCATTAGATCATTATTTTCTGAAATGCATGGCGTTTACTACTTAAATGTTCAATTTATAAGACCAATACACATACGTGTTTGTGAATAATGTTGTCTTGTAACATGAAAATACACACATGCACATACCTTTAGGAAAATTAGGCACAGTCGGTTATTCGTCAGCATTTTATCAGCATCGACTCAATCATAGATTAAGCATAAATAAAATGTATCAATTTGTCATATAGGCATTATTGTATCATTTCCTATTGATGTACATTGCAGAACACAACGACATGGAACACGCGCAAGTACACACTCAACGTTATTCGCTGTTCCACGTTGGGTCAATCAATTTTCACCTAATATTAGGAACCCGCGTAGGCGGATCTAGGGGGGTCTGGGTCACGTGCCCCTTGACCCTTGCAAATGTGCCCCCGCTGAGGTTACAATAAAGTGCAATTACGACGACCAGGCGAATAAACAGGTTCAACAACCCCCTCCACTTGTCTCCCGATGTCAATATATCGAGACATCGCGACGAGACAGCGCAACACGGGAAGCGTGTTGACGCGCTGATTAATCTATCGTATTTCCAAAAAAGTTGGGAGGTACATTGTGCAAATAAAGCACGTCAAATGTAATGTAGTCCACCATATTTATTGTCGAAGCTGACTGACATGCGAATATAGATCGTAGCCTACGCTTACATTTATAGCAACCTCAGTCTAACTGATATATCTTGTAACCGTTCGAAGCTGACTGACGTGCGAATATAGATTGTAGCTTACGCTTACATTTATAGCAACCTCAATCTAACTGATTTATCTTGTAACCGTTCGAAGCTGGCCCTACCTGTATCAGGTATGTCAAAGACGTGTTGATTCATTTTGAAACATTCTTGGCTGTGCGAACAAGAACGAAATTACTCGACGTACAATCTACACCCGCATCAAAATGGAAATGATCGTCGGACTCATCTCTGTGACTAAAAATAGGAAGGAAGTCCAACCAATTGCACACAACATTCAAACGATAGTTGGCGCCACTAGTATAAGTGTATCAGTGTAGTATTCATCATATGAAAGATGCTATGCTAATCCAATCGATTATTGAACAGGTTACTAGCAACTGTTGCATTTGCTATATGAACGAATGTATTTCTTCAATGCTTCGTTCTCGTTTATAATAATGATGCATTAAACGAGAAGTTCATAATCTATCCAGCAGGGAACAACATCAAATATAACGAAAGCATAAACATAGCGAGATGGGGAATTCCGTACAGGATTTCCGTGCGTTACTCAGAGAATGGATATTTACGTGATGCGTGTTTAAGACATCATTTTCTTACTAGTAATTATATATATTTATAATTAACAACACAAATCTCGTGGAATGGAATACCTACGAACTTTACAACTCTCATAACCACACTTATAACCGCAACTTGTACGGACATATTACAACATACATGTATTTGTCTCGATAATTCTAACTGCCTCAGGTGGCGCCACCATTTGTAGTGTAACGATCGTTTAGTGCAGTTGGCGCCGTAGCATAAAATCCTGCAGTTGTTAAATAATGCAGTTCCGGCTAATAATGTAGGCCAGTTAAGTAAAATATTGCCAAAATATTAACCTAAGCGTTACTATGAATATTGGCGACGGGACGGGTGTAAAATTAGAATGTTGCTCATCTGAAACATTTGGAAGAAGAATATAATATTATGTGGAAATATTTATGTTAGGCAACTAAGGTGTTGCATGTTGTAGTCAGCATAACTTCTACACAAACGATCAATACACATTCTAGTGCTAAAATAACTGATCGATGTATAAATATCTCTAAAACTTGAATGTTAAATACTGTATTGCCAGATTGAGTTCACTTTTTACATTTTCCCTTTGGATTTTTGATGTGGGATTGTGTTAATAAGAAAACCTCCACACTCCAAATACACTTTGTACCTGGATGGGTGGTGCAAGCTAATGAAACAGACATGTGGCTGGCAGTGGCAGAAGCCTTGTCCACAGCTACTGTTTGATCAGAGGATGGACTAGCACCTGTCAGTGTCCATGGGTCAATATCACCTTTGCTCATTTGTTCACCTAGCTCAGTCACTGACTAGACATTTGAAACTGTTCAAACAATACTGCCTTGACTTAACTAATTGCTTTAATTATTTCATGTCAGTTGGGTCACTGACTGCTTTTAGTGTTCACTATGACCATCACAGCTAACTGTATCTACTGACAGCAGGACAGTGACAATCTGCTTAGGAATACGTAAACAAATACCCAATAAAATAAAGTTAATTGACAGTTAATTGTGATTTTCTCAATTAAATTAACCTTTTCCAGAAAAAAAGTCAATTAATTAAATAAACATTTCTTGAGAAAGTTAATTAATTAAATTAAATCAAATTAATTTAGTTAACTAAATTAACATAATATCAATTTAAATTAACTAATGCCTGATACATACATACGTATACATGCATACATGTGTAGCTAAATTAGACACAATCGCCGTACGAGCGGCTGTCCATCTGCTCAGTATCGGCATTCGACTATGAGCTGCCCTCGTCGAAATATCAAACCAGCAGACAAACCTATATCAGCCCGCAGACAGATGCCGATGTTGGGCCGATAAGCTAGCCGCTCTAGCTTGGCCCACTGTTGGCCCAATATAGGTGTGTTGTCTGGATCGTGACTACACTTCCTCGTGTGCACGTGTCCGTACATGCATGTATACGTCCGACCGAGTGCACCATTCATATCAACACATCAAAGCAAACGCAATGAAAACAAAGTAGTTGTTATGTGTAGGCAGGGGCGGATCCCGGGAGGGGGCACTACCCTTACATGTGGGTAGGGATGTGCAGCCGAAGGTCACATACCCCTACCCTTGATAAGGGCATCCAATATCAAAAAGCACACCCTTTACCTAGGAACAAATTGAGGGGTCGTGTCGAGTTGGAACACTTCTCGTGGCCGAATTTCCCGCGAAAATTGCCCAGAATAATTGCCGATATATACCGAAATAAACGCGATAGGTAACCGTGAATGCTGCAATAAGAAGCTAGCCTTGTTCTAGGGAGAGTTCCTCGAAATGATACCCTTGTCTGGGGAACTTCTAAATAATATTGGCCTTTGTTCTATGGAGAACATGTGAAAAACAGACCCTTGATCTAGGGAACCTCGGTAAAAAAATGACCCTTGAAGTCGGCACATCCACAATACTGTTAGTATAAGCAGTGCATCCCCGGAGGGGGGGGGGCGGATCCTGAAATTTAAGCCCACTCCGAGTCCGACATTGGTGAGGTGTCCTAGATCGGTCGAGCGATGATATTTACACTGTCTATGTTAGGTAATTCCTGTCGGATTTTATTTGGTATGCGAGCTAATGGGGATAGATAGTTTCCTCCTAAAATGTTTTTTTTAATTATACAATTTGTTTTCAAGAAAGTCCATGTGAGAGATGTCCACGCCAAATGTTACCAGAAACAAGACAAGGTTAGGGCGTAGGGCCTATAGCGTTTACACGCGCATGGCACCTTCCGTTACTGACATGGACACCTGCTGACAGCAAGGCATTATAAGTGAACGCTTCTGACCAGCACAGAGGTTGACGTCATCACACAATGCCCATTTTGGGGTGCAAACACTCATCAAAACGATACGGCGAGAGCTATCGGCCATATAACTGTGAATTAAGGACGAACCTGTACAGTCGTTTCTGTTATCTGGCGGATAACTCTCTCGTGGTATCAATAACTCAGTGTGACGCGCTGTGGTGCAGTGACTAGATCTTCGACCTCTCGACCGCGAGATCCCACGTTCGAATCCTGTGTTGCGGTGTCGAACCTTAGTCAAGTTAGTTCACTCTACGTTGCTGCAGTTCACTCAGCTGTATGAATGAATACCTGGCTAATTGTGGTCAGTGGTATACATCTGTGTACGAAGTCTTCGCGCATTAATTGCAGCGTGGTTGGATGCTTCCCGGAAAAGTCGACATTGTGTTCGATTGAACAAGTCTGACAGGCAGTAACGTATAAAGCGCTTTCAGCAGTCGTGAGGACTGGATACTGCCCTATGTAAGAACGTATCTTTAGTTTTTTTAACAAACCGTGTATTTCCCCTAAATACTAACCAACAAGGTACTGTCGGATGGGTCCGTAACAAGAAGGCCATGTCATAATTGAAAAATCAACACAACATGTGAAATAGTATTTTATTTGTTGCAAATATCCAAGGCACACCAGTGAAGTAGACATACGCGACTACTTTAACATGCGGATATTGTGACCAGCAATATATCAAATCGTGCTGTGATTAGTATGGTCGATATAATCAATCAAACTACAAACTTTATTATCAATTATCAGCTGTTGCATTTATCCGATCAAATGTGGCCGTAGGTATGATTACTGTGATGGTTATCAGTAACATTTTGTATGTGATATATTACTGTACGTATATGATAGTCTGGTGATGGGCTTAATGTTAGCATGACTTTACTATATTATGCAATATCTACAACATACTAGACAAGGCAGAACATACAAATCGTCACAATGTTGGTGTGCCAATAACATGTCGGCATCTTTAGTTCAATTATCACAATGTTCTTCTGGAAGACAAGATACGATATTACTGTACAATAACGTGACTACATCTGTACCAAAGTAATCCCTATTTCCACATAAAACATTTTCTTGTATAATACTAGCACACCGACTATTAAATGTGTATCAAAACCTAAAAAAAAAAATCACGTATGTACAATATTAAAGGTGTTGATAAGCGATCACCGGTACAGCCTAAGGTAAATAAATAAGCACCTCGCCATACAAGTCAAGCCACCACCCTGCCATCAAACACACTAACAAAATCGCACCTCCATCAAAATTAATGCATGTGCATAGATTGTATATCAACTGAAACAAGTAAATGTATGCCAAATGCAGTAATATTAATTCCATGCTAATTCATATTTTGTATTAAAATACAATGTCTTGATTAAAACGTAATTCTTTATTATCCATATTGAATAACTGCATCATGTTTGAATACACGATTGTCGCATACATTTGCCACACATATATTACTATAATAGAAAGAACCCCAACAACCTGACAACATGCCTGTCAAATGCGTGAAGAATCCACGTTGTGCAACTAAGTGGTGTGACATTGGCTGTGCATGTGTAGTGAGGCAGTCATTTAAGTCACTTCCACCTTACCATAATGACAATGTCACACAATTAGTAAGCAATTTGTGTCCTCTACAGTTCATCACAAATTGAGTATGTAATATTATAATATCATGGTCATGCATTGCACTGAAGAATGCGCTTTTTTAAACGACCTGCATAAACGCTTGTCCGTACGGTCAATTCACTTGTTAACGTATAAATACATATATATATTTTGAACGGTCTGCTTGGCATAAGTGCACAACAATGGCAGGCGAGAGGACATGTAATCAGGCACGTATAATGCTAATTTATGCTATCCCGCCAACGTCGTTATATACCATGACATGCTGTCATTAAGTCACATCATAACAGGGAACTGCTTTACACAAGGTAGAATGACATAATGGCAGCCTGGATGGCTCTCCTCCCCGCAGTGTGGATACACCCGCTGATTCTATTTGATTCATTTATATGAACGTGATCAGGTACTCGGGGTAAGCCATGTTATCTAAGAAGACAATAAACATAGCTGGATTGGACATATTGTCCACGGTGGAGTCGAACGGGAAACCAGGATTAGCGGGATTTTTTGGTGGAACCGGAATATTCTCGAGACCCTTTGTGTAGTCTCCTGTCAGGACGAGTGCTTTGTATATTCGTTTGTGGTCGTTGCTGTCCGGAGCGGCATACCCTCGTCCTGCTGGGTAACTTGTGTTCACAGCAAAGTACACACCTTTGCCAAAAAGAGTTGCTGAAAATAGATGATTATTGACATTTTAATAGTACAAAACATTTCAACATCATTTGAAAATATTCTCCTAATCATATTCACAAATTAAAATGCTGTCGTAAAGACTTTAATCTCTTGTCAAGCAGGCTTCTGCTGTATGTATGGCAACATGGCCATGTGACCTGTTGCCTAGCAAAACCTCCGTCAAGCCATCAGAAAACACGTGGTGGGTTCGAACATTTCGTTTTATATTTTGTTGAAATTTTGGTCACAAAAGTGTTTCTTTATGACAAAAACATAAAGTAACAACTGTATGCGAACATGTTTGATTCATGACATGTTATGCAGCAATAGTAATGCAGTTATATAACTGTTATCAACATTGTTGGGAAAGGCAAAGCTTAACGGAGGTCACGCGCAAAATTGTGATTGTGTTGTAAGCAAACCGCGAAGTACTGGATACATCGATTATATGCGTCTCAACCATTTGGCGTTGTGCGTAAAGCTGTTTTGTATGAAACCATCCATGTGCAAGTTCATAACAATGATGGGGGTGTGCTGGATAGGAACATGGTCACACCAAACATGTGCTGGTAAATGTGTTTAATCCAAATCTAACGTGTCCGACCAGGATATAATATGTACCGAAGAATCTTGTATGACAAGAGACGTATTCACGCGTTGTTTGGGAAAGTTTTCTCAGAATGTTCCCAGTGTTCCTAGAACTTTATGAAAATATAGAACAATGAAACAATTATACATGGGTCTCCATTAGTTTTATTACGCATGCCAGTTACAAAGAAATCATTTTCCTTGTCATCTTCTTTAAATTTCTGGACCTTGGTGACCGCTTGCACCTGTCGAATATAAGAATGTAATCTAAATATCAATATATGAATAAAACATAACTGATGTTTGCGAATTTAAGGGCTTTTTTAAAGAATATGGTTTCATGTTGTATCAATGAACAGTTAGCAGAGTTGACCAGCACTGCCCAGGGGTAATGGCATATGTATGTGATCCTTACAAGATCACAGGCCCCAGAACAATTTAGAAAAAATCTAAATCTTTGAACCACCCCAAAGGGCCCGCTACATTGCACAACGGTTTCCAGCCACATACACGCAAAACTGACGGAGACAAGTGCCATTTTAACATGTGACCCTCCAAGATCCCTCTATGAATTTTTAAAACCTAAATACGTGATCCACCCCAATGGGCCCGCTAGGTTGCACACACAGTTTCAGCAGTATGCATAAAAAATTGACGGAGATTTATAAGTGTCCTTTTCGTTTGTTAATCACTAAGATCCCCACCCCACGAATAAATGTCATCAAAATCTAAATCTACGAACCAACCCAAAGGATCCACGAGATCACATACAACATTTCAGCACCGTACATGCAAAACTAACGGAGATAAACACCGTACATGCAAAACTAACGGAGATAAACACCGTACATGCAAAACTAACGGAGATAAACACCGTACATGCAAAACTAACGGAGATAAACACAGTACATGCAAAACTAACGGAGATAAACAAACAAGGAACGATAGTGTTTTATTATATAGATTTCTTGCACCAAAAAAGGCACAATGTAATATATGCAGCAAAACAAGAATCTGATATTATTTGGCATAAATATTAACATATGTAGATAAAATACATTTGACGGGCATTTCACGTGTTATTTGATATAAGAAAAAGAGCATAGTGCGATAATACGTCTTTCTGTAGCATGTATTTTGTATATACCTAATTATTGCTACTGAGAGCAAGTCAAGTTCAAATACCTTGGTAACTTCTACCATCTGTGACTCTAGTGTGAGGCGTAAATGTCTATGTTTCTGCGATGTCTTCCTCGATTTCACCAACTTTCAGCTGTTTATGGATGAGTTGTACACACTATTGAAATGGGTGAGAAACACTATAAAGGAACACATTTCAGATTAAGATATGTTAATTTTAACAATACATAGCAGTAAACATGTGATATGATGCAGCCCAAACAATTACAATAATTAATGGAGAAATATTAGATTAGCTCCAGTGGAAAAATACTACCATAAGCCATAAATAATACTTTATTTTCTTGACTCTATCAAACATATCATAATTATAAATAAACCAGTTTTATATCCTTTAGGTTTTCTAAGCAGCATGGGTTCTTTGAACTTGGTATACCATTACCACAAGATACGTAATGTGAACTTGCTTGGCCTCGATTAGCAATGGCATTGGAAATGCTCAACAATAGTACAGTGTAGTCTGTATATGTCGAATCTCGGCAGATGCCGCACAGGGACCTATGCCATGGCAATATTCTAGAATGTAATTATCAGACGTTCCACTTATCAGATCAAGATCAACTTAATTACTTATTATAGTAAGTGATGCGAGTTTAGGTTATGTGGAGTGCACTGAATATGAATGGTCTAAGCCACAGGCAAAAAGCGATAAATGCAGTGCTACGTACGTGTTTCTGTTTTGACAGTTGTCCTATTTCGCTGATGATGCAGCTTGCGCGTCGACGCGTCGGTCGTTACTTTTCGGAGTTCAGTCCTACTTCGGATTTCTGTGATTTGTCGCTTTCTTGGACGATTCGATTGTTCGAAGTTAGTTATCTCACGCGGATAATTCAGGCATCCTCGTCGCCAAAGATGACAAGGCCAATTCACATCAGACACACAAACGTGCGCCTTGTTCCCGGATGTTACGGGATGATCAATAATTACACTATGCTATGCAGTGTACTACCGCCCATCTCTTTAAAATGATAGGGCACACACAAGTTATACCGAGTGTCGCCACTTGCCAGTCGCTCAGATCCGCCCTCGGGCCGAGGACGGCGTGCTCGCTGGGGAGGTGCGATGCAACCGCGGACCTACTCGGGGCGGCGTCGATTGGCTAGCAATCTCAGTCATTTTGATATTCGTAGGTTGACGTTGTCGCGCTTACATTTATCCGGGCGTTAAATAATATCCGGGTGACGTTTCTGCGCGTGCGCGTATCTAGGGGAATGCATTTAGCACCAACTACGACTGTCGCGTTTTCATTTATCCGGGCGTTATGTATGTTTATATGTATGTATATATTTGCATATATGTTTATACATATACATAACTTATAAAATGTTAGCTTCCCACAGACATAAAAAATTTCTGTCGTAAAACAGTTTCCTCTCCACGCACACGTCACGTGACTTACTTTTATATTTGCTCACAAATCTGAAACAGCAAATTATAATTATGTCCTCTAACTATAACGGTCGTATTACGACAACAAACGGTACATATTTAACTACTGGATATTATTGATCACTACGATCTGGTGCTAAATATTATGCCTTACATATGCACATAAACAACACCCGGATAAAATATAACGCCCGGATAAATGTAAGCGCGACAACGTTCCTCTTCCCTTCTAATAACGTTATTGAAGCGTTACGTTCCACGAACGTTCTGCGAACATTCTTACTATTAGCAGATGCAGATTTTTAATTCTTTTCATTCTTAATTATTCTAATGCATTGTTTTCAGACTCAGGAGATACAGTCGCTTGAGGATAAGTTCAACGTGAAAGTTACAATCACCAATACAAAGAGCAGGAAGTTCATCCTTATCCAAGGACAGACCGTGGACACAAGCCGAGCACACGTCAAGATCTCCGAAATCTTCAGACACGTGGAATTGGCCGATGTGATAAAATTTCAGCAATCACTCATTTCTAAGATGGTACAGGCTTTTGACATAATTAATTCGTTTTATTTCAGTGAGCACGCTCAAAGTTTTCTATCATTTGTCCGATTAATCAGTTTCCAGTCTGGTTGTTTGCTCATTATAAGTATCATTCCTTTCCACCAATCTTGACATGTTTGTTGTGAGATAGCACATTTGAACAAACAAATATAATTGTATTCTAGTCAGCTATGTTAGTTTACATTTGCAATTGCTTGCCGTCATTTATGCGTTAAACACAAACCGTGTCAAATGCGCTAATAATATAAAGCATAGTGACTTCAATATACGTTGGAAAGTTAAATTAAATGGATTAAATAAATTATATAAACAGAAAATAAGTTGATATATTAGATAAACGTATAAGATAAACAGGTAAATTAAGTAAAACGATTCACACAAATGATTGCAAACGAATATCTAACGAACGAACACTTGTGAATAAACATTATGTCCTCATTATTATATTAATATTAACAAACCCATTGAATGGCATTGCACTGAAATGTGAACGTTTGTGTATGGTGCTAATAAGATCATGTACACGTTTTGCGTAGGTTCACTGGTCGTACGCTGATGGTACCAAATTCACGGACTACCCGGAAGTAATCAACAGCTTGCTTGAAAAGGCTTACCAAACCAAGAAAGACAATCAAGCATGGCAGGAGAAGGATGATGTGTGGTACCGCGTAGACTTTGACAAAATGGTTGAGACGACACGCACCAGTCGCACTGCTGTACCTGTCAAACGCACAGTCGTTAGTGGTAAGTTTGATTGTGTGTGTGTGTGCGTGCGTGCGTGCGTGCGTGCGTGTGTGTGTGATTGCGTGGGTGCGTGCGTGCGTGCCAGCCTGCGTGCGTGCCTCAGTGTGTGCGTGCCTGCGTGCTTTGGTACGTACACGTGTTGTGTGTGAATGTGTGTTTTCTGTATGTAGGAAATACATCAAAGTAATAAATAACCGTAGTTTATAAATCAATCAAAATATACAAAAATACGTTTCATCTGCCGTGAGTGTAATTGCTGATGTTGTTCTGTTGCAGCCAGCATTGAACTGCCATCCAGCTGGACCCAAATGAGTGATGGAAAACACGTCATGCTGGAAAACCTGCAGAAAGGCGGTGCTGAATACACGAATGTGGAAAGGGAGTTCATGCACACAGTACAGGGAACTGTCAACGGCGTAATCAAGGTTAGATGTGTGTGTGTGCGTGCGTGCGTACGTGCATGCATGCATGCGTTCGTGATTGTGCTACTGTCGCAAGCTACTGTGGTTCTTGTCTGGGATCCAGTAGATAATTGACTTACATAATTTAACCACTGTTAGTTAATGTCACGTTACATGTATGTCTCGTGAGAAATATTGCAAACTGCGACTTGATTAAAACATGATGGTAGTTGCTGTTAAATAGGTTGAGTATAGGTACATGCTGAAACGTAAACTCAACAAACCGAACGTTAGTTCAGATTGCCAATGAAGTAAGTGTTGATAATATAATTTCAGATTGAGAGAGTCCAGAATCCCTCACTCTACCGCCTTTACGTGCTGCGGAGAGATGATATGGAGAAGCGACAAACCAAACCACGTATCGTTGAGCGCAGCCTGTGGCATGGCACAGACGTAGCAGCCGTCGACAGCATCAACACCGCTGGATTCAACCGCAGCTACTGTGGCAAGAACGGTTCGTACCAGAGTTCACTTTGAATATATACATAATGCATAGGTTGCATAGAAGAAATAAAAATGTTTAAGGAAAATGCATATTTATACATAATTATAAACAAATAGTTAGGCATCATTTAGAAAAACGTTGGGAGCCATATCGTAAGAATAACGAGAAATAATACAATAGAGAGTAACACAAATGATTGAAGAACTTCGAAATGGCTTTTTACATCCCTAGTGAAAAGGCGATTAAGATATTCAATATACGTTTCTAGGATATTGAATGATTATAAAATATATTCTTCAATATTTTTCTGATGTAACATTATGAAGGATAACTACACATGAAGTAATACCTTTGAAGAAAATGCTTCGTAGGTTTGATATAAAATAGTACTAATTATCATATAGTTCAATAAATTAATTAATTATCTACATATTGTGTAAATGGGGGACGCGTGAATACGTCTCTTGTCATACAAGATTCTTCGGTACATATTATATCCTGGTCGGACACGTTAGATTTGGATTAAACACATTTACCAGCACATGTTTGGTGTGACCATGTTCCTATCCAGCACACCCCCATCATTGTTATGAACTTGCACATGGATGGTTTCATACAAAACAGCTTTACGCACAACGCCAAATGGTTGAGACGCATATAATCGATGTATCCAGTACTTCGCGGTTTGCTTACAACACAATCACAATTTTGCGCGTGACCTCCGTTAAGCTTTGCCTTTCCCAACAATGTTGATAACAGTTATATAACTGCATTACTATTGCTGCATAACATGTCATGAATCAAACATGTTCGCATACAGTTGTTACTTTATGTTTTTGTCATAAAGAAACACTTTTGTGACCAAAATTTCAACAAAATATAAAACGAAATGTTCGAACCCACCACGTGTTTTCTGATGGCTTGACGGAGGTTTTGCTAGGCAACAGGTCACATGGCCATGTTGCCATACATACAGCAGAAGCCTGCTTGACAAGAGATTAAAGTCTTTACGACAGCATTTTAATTTGTGAATATGATTAGGAGAATATTTTCAAATGATGTTGAAATGTTTTGTACTATTAAAATGTCAATAATCATCTATTTTCAGCAACTCTTTTTGGCAAAGGTGTGTACTTTGCTGTGAACACAAGTTACCCAGCAGGACGAGGGTATGCCGCTCCGGACAGCAACGACCACAAACGAATATACAAAGCACTCGTCCTGACAGGAGACTACACAAAGGGTCTCGAGAATATTCCGGTTCCACCAAAAAATCCCGCTAATCCTGGTTTCCCGTTCGACTCCACCGTGGACAATATGTCCAATCCAGCTATGTTTATTGTCTTCTTAGATAACATGGCTTACCCCGAGTACCTGATCACGTTCATATAAATGAATCAAATAGAATCAGCGGGTGTATCCACACTGCGGGGAGGAGAGCCATCCAGGCTGCCATTATGTCATTCTACCTTGTGTAAAGCAGTTCCCTGTTATGATGTGACTTAATGACAGCATGTCATGGTATATAACGACGTTGGCGGGATAGCATAAATTAGCATTATACGTGCCTGATTACATGTCCTCTCGCCTGCCATTGTTGTGCACTTATGCCAAGCAGACCGTTCAAAATATATATATGTATTTATACGTTAACAAGTGAATTGACCGTACGGACAAGCGTTTATGCAGGTCGTTTAAAAAAGCGCATTCTTCAGTGCAATGCATGACCATGATATTATAATATTACATACTCAATTTGTGATGAACTGTAGAGGACACAAATTGCTTACTAATTGTGTGACATTGTCATTATGGTAAGGTGGAAGTGACTTAAATGACTGCCTCACTACACATGCACAGCCAATGTCACACCACTTAGTTGCACAACGTGGATTCTTCACGCATTTGACAGGCATGTTGTCAGGTTGTTGGGGTTCTTTCTATTATAGTAATATATGTGTGGCAAATGTATGCGACAATCGTGTATTCAAACATGATGCAGTTATTCAATATGGATAATAAAGAATTACGTTTTAATCAAGACATTGTATTTTAATACAAAATATGAATTAGCATGGAATTAATATTACTGCATTTGGCATACATTTACTTGTTTCAGTTGATATACAATCTATGCACATGCATTAATTTTGATGGAGGTGCGATTTTGTTAGTGTGTTTGATGGCAGGGTGGTGGCTTGACTTGTATGGCGAGGTGCTTATTTATTTACCTTAGGCTGTACCGGTGATCGCTTATCAACACCTTTAATATTGTACATACGTGATTTTTTTTTTTAGGTTTTGATACACATTTAATAGTCGGTGTGCTAGTATTATACAAGAAAATGTTTTATGTGGAAATAGGGATTACTTTGGTACAGATGTAGTCACGTTATTGTACAGTAATATCGTATCTTGTCTTCCAGAAGAACATTGTGATAATTGAACTAAAGATGCCGACATGTTATTGGCACACCAACATTGTGACGATTTGTATGTTCTGCCTTGTCTAGTATGTTGTAGATATTGCATAATATAGTAAAGTCATGCTAACATTAAGCCCATCACCAGACTATCATATACGTACAGTAATATATCACATACAAAATGTTACTGATAACCATCACAGTAATCATACCTACGGCCACATTTGATCGGATAAATGCAACAGCTGATAATTGATAATAAAGTTTGTAGTTTGATTGATTATATCGACCATACTAATCACAGCACGATTTGATATATTGCTGGTCACAATATCCGCATGTTAAAGTAGTCGCGTATGTCTACTTCACTGGTGTGCCTTGGATATTTGCAACAAATAAAATACTATTTCACATGTTGTGTTGATTTTTCAATTATGACATGGCCTTCTTGTTACGGACCCATCCGACAGTACCTTGTTGGTTAGTATTTAGGGGAAATACACGGTTTGTTAAAAAAACTAAAGATACGTTCTTACATAGGGCAGTATCCAGTCCTCACGACTGCTGAAAGCGCTTTATACGTTACTGCCTGTCAGACTTGTTCAATCGAACACAATGTCGACTTTTCCGGGAAGCATCCAACCACGCTGCAATTAATGCGCGAAGACTTCGTACACAGATGTATACCACTGACCACAATTAGCCAGGTATTCATTCATACAGCTGAGTGAACTGCAGCAACGTAGAGTGAACTAACTTGACTAAGGTTCGACACCGCAACACAGGATTCGAACGTGGGATCTCGCGGTCGAGAGGTCGAAGATCTAGTCACTGCACCACAGCGCGTCACACTGAGTTATTGATACCACGAGAGAGTTATCCGCCAGATAACAGAAACGACTGTACAGGTTCGTCCTTAATTCACAGTTATATGGCCGATAGCTCTCGCCGTATCGTTTTGATGAGTGTTTGCACCCCAAAATGGGCATTGTGTGATGACGTCAACCTCTGTGCTGGTCAGAAGCGTTCACTTATAATGCCTTGCTGTCAGCAGGTGTCCATGTCAGTAACGGAAGGTGCCATGCGCGTGTAAACGCTATAGGCCCTACGCCCTAACCTTGTCTTGTTTCTGGTAACATTTGGCGTGGACATCTCTCACATGGACTTTCTTGAAAACAAATTGTATAATTAAAAAAAACATTTTAGGAGGAAACTATCTATCCCCATTAGCTCGCATACCAAATAAAATCCGACAGGAATTACCTAACATAGACAGTGTAAATATCATCGCTCGACCGATCTAGGACACCTCACCAATGTCGGACTCGGAGTGGGCTTAAATTTCAGGATCCGCCCCCCCCCCCCTCCGGGGATGCACTGCTTATACTAACAGTATTGTGGATGTGCCGACTTCAAGGGTCATTTTTTTACCGAGGTTCCCTAGATCAAGGGTCTGTTTTTCACATGTTCTCCATAGAACAAAGGCCAATATTATTTAGAAGTTCCCCAGACAAGGGTATCATTTCGAGGAACTCTCCCTAGAACAAGGCTAGCTTCTTATTGCAGCATTCACGGTTACCTATCGCGTTTATTTCGGTATATATCGGCAATTATTCTGGGCAATTTTCGCGGGAAATTCGGCCACGAGAAGTGTTCCAACTCGACACGACCCCTCAATTTGTTCCTAGGTAAAGGGTGTGCTTTTTGATATTGGATGCCCTTATCAAGGGTAGGGGTATGTGACCTTCGGCTGCACATCCCTACCCACATGTAAGGGTAGTGCCCCCTCCCGGGATCCGCCCCTGCCTACACATAACAACTACTTTGTTTTCATTGCGTTTGCTTTGATGTGTTGATATGAATGGTGCACTCGGTCGGACGTATACATGCATGTACGGACACGTGCACACGAGGAAGTGTAGTCACGATCCAGACAACACACCTATATTGGGCCAACAGTGGGCCAAGCTAGAGCGGCTAGCTTATCGGCCCAACATCGGCATCTGTCTGCGGGCTGATATAGGTTTGTCTGCTGGTTTGATATTTCGACGAGGGCAGCTCATAGTCGAATGCCGATACTGAGCAGATGGACAGCCGCTCGTACGGCGATTGTGTCTAATTTAGCTACACATGTATGCATGTATACGTATGTATGTATCAGGCATTAGTTAATTTAAATTGATATTATGTTAATTTAGTTAACTAAATTAATTTGATTTAATTTAATTAATTAACTTTCTCAAGAAATGTTTATTTAATTAATTGACTTTTTTTCTGGAAAAGGTTAATTTAATTGAGAAAATCACAATTAACTGTCAATTAACTTTATTTTATTGGGTATTTGTTTACGTATTCCTAAGCAGATTGTCACTGTCCTGCTGTCAGTAGATACAGTTAGCTGTGATGGTCATAGTGAACACTAAAAGCAGTCAGTGACCCAACTGACATGAAATAATTAAAGCAATTAGTTAAGTCAAGGCAGTATTGTTTGAACAGTTTCAAATGTCTAGTCAGTGACTGAGCTAGGTGAACAAATGAGCAAAGGTGATATTGACCCATGGACACTGACAGGTGCTAGTCCATCCTCTGATCAAACAGTAGCTGTGGACAAGGCTTCTGCCACTGCCAGCCACATGTCTGTTTCATTAGCTTGCACCACCCATCCAGGTACAAAGTGTATTTGGAGTGTGGAGGTTTTCTTATTAACACAATCCCACATCAAAAATCCAAAGGGAAAATGTAAAAAGTGAACTCAATCTGGCAATACAGTATTTAACATTCAAGTTTTAGAGATATTTATACATCGATCAGTTATTTTAGCACTAGAATGTGTATTGATCGTTTGTGTAGAAGTTATGCTGACTACAACATGCAACACCTTAGTTGCCTAACATAAATATTTCCACATAATATTATATTCTTCTTCCAAATGTTTCAGATGAGCAACATTCTAATTTTACACCCGTCCCGTCGCCAATATTCATAGTAACGCTTAGGTTAATATTTTGGCAATATTTTACTTAACTGGCCTACATTATTAGCCGGAACTGCATTATTTAACAACTGCAGGATTTTATGCTACGGCGCCAACTGCACTAAACGATCGTTACACTACAAATGGTGGCGCCACCTGAGGCAGTTAGAATTATCGAGACAAATACATGTATGTTGTAATATGTCCGTACAAGTTGCGGTTATAAGTGTGGTTATGAGAGTTGTAAAGTTCGTAGGTATTCCATTCCACGAGATTTGTGTTGTTAATTATAAATATATATAATTACTAGTAAGAAAATGATGTCTTAAACACGCATCACGTAAATATCCATTCTCTGAGTAACGCACGGAAATCCTGTACGGAATTCCCCATCTCGCTATGTTTATGCTTTCGTTATATTTGATGTTGTTCCCTGCTGGATAGATTATGAACTTCTCGTTTAATGCATCATTATTATAAACGAGAACGAAGCATTGAAGAAATACATTCGTTCATATAGCAAATGCAACAGTTGCTAGTAACCTGTTCAATAATCGATTGGATTAGCATAGCATCTTTCATATGATGAATACTACACTGATACACTTATACTAGTGGCGCCAACTATCGTTTGAATGTTGTGTGCAATTGGTTGGACTTCCTTCCTATTTTTAGTCACAGAGATGAGTCCGACGATCATTTCCATTTTGATGCGGGTGTAGATTGTACGTCGAGTAATTTCGTTCTTGTTCGCACAGCCAAGAATGTTTCAAAATGAATCAACACGTCTTTGACATACCTGATACAGGTAGGGCCAGCTTCGAACGGTTACAAGATAAATCAGTTAGATTGAGGTTGCTATAAATGTAAGCGTAAGCTACAATCTATATTCGCACGTCAGTCAGCTTCGAACGGTTACAAGATATATCAGTTAGACTGAGGTTGCTATAAATGTAAGCGTAGGCTACGATCTATATTCGCATGTCAGTCAGCTTCGACAATAAATATGGTGGACTACATTACATTTGACGTGCTTTATTTGCACAATGTACCTCCCAACTTTTTTGGAAATACGATAGATTAATCAGCGCGTCAACACGCTTCCCGTGTTGCGCTGTCTCGTCGCGATGTCTCGATATATTGACATCGGGAGACAAGTGGAGGGGGTTGTTGAACCTGTTTATTCGCCTGGTCGTCGTAATTGCACTTTATTGTAACCTCAGCGGGGGCACATTTGCAAGGGTCAAGGGGCACGTGACCCAGACCCCCCTAGATCCGCCTACGCGGGTTCCTAATATTAGGTGAAAATTGATTGACCCAACGTGGAACAGCGAATAACGTTGAGTGTGTACTTGCGCGTGTTCCATGTCGTTGTGTTCTGCAATGTACATCAATAGGAAATGATACAATAATGCCTATATGACAAATTGATACATTTTATTTATGCTTAATCTATGATTGAGTCGATGCTGATAAAATGCTGACGAATAACCGACTGTGCCTAATTTTCCTAAAGGTATGTGCATGTGTGTATTTTCATGTTACAAGACAACATTATTCACAAACACGTATGTGTATTGGTCTTATAAATTGAACATTTAAGTAGTAAACGCCATGCATTTCAGAAAATAATGATCTAATGAACATTACTCTACACACATTAGTCTATTTGTAGGCATTATCTAAGCTTCAGCATTTATAAAATGCATCATGTTGATGCAAGCATCTTAACATGATGGTGAAAAAAGTGATGTTAAGGGTTCCCGCCTACCAGCCGCTCAGATTCGCTATCGGTCCGAGGGCGGCTTGGTAGCTGGCTGGGTTTTTCCTCAGCGGAACCACATGGACATTATTCCCCGTGGCTAAATACGACGATTACTCAGACACTTGTGATATCTATGTCTTGTCGTTTTGGTTTCGGTTTACTATAGCCGTTTTGGGAAATAGAAACAGTTGTATTATTTTACTTTATTTACTCCATACACATTCGTCTATTTCGTGGTACTAACTAGACGTTCGAAGTTGTAAACGTTACGTTACTGCGAGCAGATTAACAAGATGAACAACATATTTCATTTTACGAATATAACATATTTTAAAAATGCATTGCGAAACGAGATTGTATGTCGAGTATCCCATCGAAATAGTCTAAGCCCGAATTAAATACGGCAAACAACTGCAATGCACAGAATAAACAAAATGATTAATGCGATTTTAAGAAAACCACCAGCACTTCAGAATAGAGTGTGTCCGTTGTTTATGTCAGCACGTGACAATTCAAGTATTTTATGAAACGTTTGCACCATTACATTGTGCATAAACTCTTTTGTCCTACTTCTGTTTGCATTATCCATGCGGTGCTTTCTACCACCGTCCACGTCAGAAGCAGTCATGAAATATATTTTTTCTTTCTGTTGATGTGGTAAGTGTCACTTGTGCCACTTTCTTCTTTTTCATAACATCTGAAACATTTTAACGTACAGCAGAGTATATTTATGTATTTTCTTCAAAGAACGTTCCATATATAACAATTTGTGCATAGTTATAATGTAGAATCCAATCTAACAAAAACATGTTTCCAGAATGTTGCCACAACGTTATTTTCACATTACAATAACGTTAATCGTAAAGTTCTGAGAACGTTGTTTGGATAGATTTCTTAACGTACTATGAATGTAGCCGCCCAGATCAAATATAATAATAACTTGTGAGGTGCGGATTTACTACGGATTTATTCAATAGTTGAATTGAACAGTGTTGTTCAAAAACAAATAAATCTCAAATGAAAATGAATTCAATGAAAATAAAATCGAATACAATCGAATAGAATCGTCAAATCTGAAACGAAGATTAATACAGTTCAGATATGTGACCGACGTACGTGGAATATTGATACATGTCTAAGATTTAAGCGCGGGGTGGCGCCACTGAGAACGACTCATATAATTATAAACATAAGTATTGTAGAAGTGCTCATAATAAATGACATCCAGTCTAAAGATTCAATACAATACTACTCGTAATCAACGAACTACATGTACATCACATAGCCTAACGATATAATTTACGGGTCGTTACAATATTATCATCTAAACTAACATCCAACGAAGCCATAACAGCATAGCCACAGGCCGTAGCCGGCGGAGGCCGCAACGACAGCAATGTAAACAAACACGCAATTTACGCAAAATAAACACACAACTTATTCCAAAGTGCGCTACCAAACATCTAGACAAATACAACAATACGGCAGTAAATATAGCCGCTGTTTCAATATCGAAAAAGCTGTCTAAAAATGCCCGGATGGACGCGCTCGCATCTGAGCCCGCTACGAAAGGTAAACAAATCAAACGAGTCACGTGACTCACGTGGGCAGCAGCATACATGCAGTTACAATGAACATTATGCATAACATTATTGTGTAGCGTTAGAAGAACGTTTTTTAAGACAATTTTCTTAACTTTCCCAGAACATTATTGTTATGTTATGATAAAGTTAGTGGTAGCGTTTTGAAAACATTGTTTTGGAAAGTTTTCTCAGAATGTTCCCAGTGTTTCTAGAATGGTTAAGACGACACACACACACCGCACTGTCGTACCTGTGAAACGCTCCCCCGTTTGTGGTAGGTTTGTTTTGTGTGTAAGAATTTGTAAGACTACACCAACTGTTTAACTACCAAAAATAATCACCCACCCGACGGGATAACATGACAGTTCAAACGCGGCATTATATGACAATCTCCATGATTATGTCAGAAGCCAACTACTCGTTATGTGCCCGGTAGCGCTACATACTCGAAAAGAAAAACGGTTATGCGCCTTGAGTTTACTGGTTGTAATTGTTATGTTGCAGGCAGCATTGAACTGCCATCCAACTGGACCAGTATGAACGATGGACAACACGTGACTCTGGTAGACATACAGAAATGCAATACTGAATACGCCAAGGTGGAAAGGGAGTTTATGCACACTGCACGGGGAAATGTCAACGGCGTAATCAAGGTTAGATGTGTGTGTGTGTGTGTGTGTGTGTGTGTGTGTGTGTGTGTGTGTGTGTGTGTGTGTGTGTGTGTGTGTGTGTGTGTGTGTGTGTGTGTGTGTGTGTGTGTGTGTGTGTGTGCGCGTGCGCGTGTGTGTGTGTGTGGATGCGTGCGTGCGTGCGTGCGTGCGTATGTGCTGTTGTCGCAAGCTACTGTGGTTCCTGTCTGGGTTCCAGTAGATAGTTTACTTAGATAACGTAGCCACTGTTAATTAATGTCTGGTTACATGTATATCTCGTGAAGGTATATTGCAAACAGCGACTTGATAAAAATTATGGTAGTTGCTGTTAAATAGGTTGAGTATAGGTACATGCTGAAACGTAAACTCAACAAATCAACATTAGTTCAGATTGCTAATGAATCAGTTGTTGGCAATATAATTCAGATTGAGAGAGTCCAGAATCCCTCACTCTACCGCCTTTACGTGCTGCGGCGAGATGATATGGAGAAGCGACAAACCAAACCACGTATCGTTGAACGCAGCCTGTGGCATGGCACAGACAAAGCAGCCGTCGACAGCATCAACACCATTGGATTCAAACGCAGCTACTGTGGCAAGAACGGTTCGTACCAGAGTTCACTTTGAATATATACATAATGCATAGGTTGCATAGAAGAAATAAAAATGTATAAGGAAAATGCATATTTATGCAAATTATAAACAAATAGTCAGGCATCATTTAGAAAAACGTTGGGAGCCATATCGTAAGAATAACGAGACATAATACAATAGAGAGTAACACAAATGATTGAAGAACTTGGAAATGGCTTTTTACATCCCTAGAGAAAAGGCGATTAAGACATTCAATATACTATTTTAGGATATTGAATGGTTATAAAACACATTCTTATCAATATTTTTTTCAAGTAACATTAACAAGGATAACTACACGTGAAGTAATAATTTTGAAGAAAAATGCTTTGTTGGTTTGATATATAACAGTATTATTTATCGGAGATTTCAATAAATTAATTACTTATCTACATATTTTGTAAATGGGGGAAGCGTGAATACGCCTCTTGTTATTCAGGGATTAGGATTAAATACATTTATCAGCACACGTTTCATGTGACCATGTTCCTATCCAGCACATCCCCCATCACTGTTGTGGACTTGCGCATGGATGGTTTCGTACAAAACAGCTTTACTGACAACGCCAAACGGTTGAGACTTGACGTATCCAGCACTTCGCGGTTTGTTTACACCACAATCAAAATTTTGCGAGTGACTCAGTCAAGCTTTGCCTTTGCCAACAATGTTGAAAACGGTTATATACCTGAATTGCTTTACTATTGCTGCGTGACATCTCATAAGTCAAACATTTCCGCGAACAGCTGTTACTTTGCTTTATGTTTGTGTCATAAAGAAAAACGTTTGTGACCAGAATTTGAACAAAATATACGACGAAATGTTCGAACCCACCACATGTTTTCTGATGGCTTGATGGAGGTTTTGCTACGCAACAGGTCACATGGCCCTGTTTCCATACATACTGCAGAAGCCTGCTTGAAAAGAGATTAAAGTCTTTACGACAGTAATTTTAATTTGTGAATATGATTAGAAGAATATTTTCAGATGATGTTCATATGTTTTGTACGATTAAAATGTCAATAATCATCTATTTTCAGCAACGTGTTTCGGCAAAGGTGTGTACTTTGCTGTGAACACAAGTTACTCAGCAGGACGACAGTATGCCGCTCCGGACAGCAACGGCCACAAACGAATATACAAAGCATTCGTTCTAGCAGGAGACTACACAAAGGGTGTCGCCGATATGCCGGATCCACCAAACAATCCCGCTAATCCTGGTTTCCTGTTCGACTCCACCGTAAACAATGTGTCCAATCCAGCTATGTTTATTGTCTTCTTAGATAACATGGCTTACCCCGAGTACCTGATCACGTTCATATAAATGAATCAAATAGAATCAGCGGGTGTATCAATACTACGGGGAGGAGAGCCATCCAGGTTGCCATTATGTCATTCTACCTTGTGGAAAGCAGTCCCCTGTTATGATGAGACTTAATGACGGCATGTCATGATATATAACGAAGTTGGCGGGATAGGATAAATTAGCATTACATTTGCCTGATTACATGTCCTCTTGCCTGCCGTTGTCGTGCACTAAATGTGAAGCAGACCGTTCACAATATATGCATTAATATGTTAACAAGTGAACTAGTATGACAACCGTACGGACAAGCGTGTATGCAGGTCGTTTAGAAAAAGTGCATTCTTCAGTGGAATGCATGACGATGATATTATAATATTACATACTCAATTTGTGATGGACTCTAGAGGACACAAATTGCTTATTAATTGTGTGACATTGTTATTATGGTAAGGTGGAAGTGACTTAAATGACTGCCTCACTACACATACACAGCCAATGTCACACCACTTAGTTGCACAACGTGGATTATTCACGCACTTGACAGGCATGTCGCCAGGTTGTTGGGGTTCTTTCTGTTGTAGTAATATATGTGTGGCAAATGTGTACGACAGTCGTGCATTCAAACATTATGCATTTATTCATTATGGATAATAAAGAATTACGTTTTAATCAAGACTTTATAATTTAATACAAAATATGGATTAGCATGTAATTAATATTATTGCATTTGGCATACAATTACTTGTTTCAGCTGATTTACAATCTATGCACATGCATTAATTTGATAGAGGTGCGGTTTTGCTCGTGTGTTTGATAGCAGGGTGGTGGTTTGACTTGTATGGCGAGGTGCTTAATTATTTACCTTAGGCCGTACTTGTGATCGCTTATCAACACCTTTAATATTGCACATATGCGAGTTTAGGTTTTGATACACATTTAATAGTCGGTGTGCTAGTATTATACAAGAAACTGTTTTATGTGGAAATAGGGATTACTTTGGTACAGATGTATTCACGTTATTGTACAGTAATATTGTATCTTGTCTTCCAGAAGAACAGTGTGATAATAGAACTAACGATGCCGACATGTTATTGGCACACCAACATTGTGACGATTTGTATGTTCTGCCTTGTCTAGTATGTTGTAAACATTGCATAATATAGTAACGTCATGCTAACATTAAACCCATCATCAGACTATGATATAGTAATCACAGCACGATTTGATATATTGCTGGTCACAATATTCGCAGGTTGAAGTAGTCGCGTAGGTCTACTTCACTGGTGTAGGTCTACTTCACTGGTGTAGGTCTACTTCACTGGTGTAGGTCTACTTCACTGGTGTAGGTCTACTTCACTGGTGTAGGTCTACTTCACTGGTGTAGGTCTACTTCACTGGTGAGCCTCGCATATTTACAACAAATAAAATACTAATTCACATCATGTGTTGATTTTTCAACTATGATATGTTCTTCTTTCTACAGACCCATCCGACAGTACCTTGTCGGTTAGTATTTAGGGGAAATACACGGTTTGTTAAAAAAAACTAAAGGTACGTTCTTACATAGGGCAGTATCCAGTCCTCACGACTGCTGAAAGCGCTTTATACGTTACTGCCTGTCATACATGTTCAATCGAACACCATGTCGACTTTTCCTGGAAGCATCCAACCACGCTGCAATTAATGCGCGAAAAATTCGTACACAGATGTTCACCACTGACCACAATTAGCCAGGTATTCATTCATACAGCTGAGTGAACTGGAGCAACGTAGAGTGAACTAATTTGACTAAGGTTCGACATTGCAACACAGGATTCGAACCTGGGATCTCGCGGTCGGCCGATAGCTCTCGCCGTATCGTTCTGAGGAGTGTTTGCACCCGAAAATGGGCATAGTGTGATGACGTCAACCCTTGTGCTGGTCAGAAGCGTTCACTTATAATGCCTTACTGTCAGCAGGTGTCCATGTCAGTAACTCAAGATGTCATGCGCGTGTAAACAACTTGAAGGGTCAATTTTTACCGAGGCTCCTAGATCAAGGATCTGTTTTTTACATGTTCTCCAAAGAACAAGGGCCAATATTATTTAGAAGTTCCCCAGACAAGGGTATCATTTCGAGGAACTCTCCCTAGAACAAGGCTAGCTTCTTATCGCAGCATTCACGGTTACCTATCGCGTATATTTCGGTATATATCGGCAATTATTCTGGGCAATTTTCGCGGGAAATTCGGCCACGAGAAGTCAAGTGTTCCAACTCGACACAACCCCTCAATTTGTTCCTAGGTAAAGGGTGTGCTTTTTGATATTGGATGCCCCTATCAAGGGTAGGGGTATGTGATCTTCGGCTGCACATCCCTACCCACATGTAAGGGTAATACTCCCTCCCGGGATCCGCCCCTTGCTTTGATGTGAATGGTGCACTCGATCGGACGTGTACATGCATGTACGGACACGTGCACACGAGGAAGTGTAGTCGCGATCCAGACAACACACCTATATTTGGCTAACAGTGGGCCAAGCTAGAGCGGCTAGCTTATCAGCCCAACATCGGCAACCGCCTGGGGGCTGATATAGGTTTGTCTGCTGGTTTAATATTTCGACGAGGGCGGCTCATAGTCGAATGCCGATACTGAGCAGATGGACAGCCGCTCGTACGGTGATTGTGTCTAATTTAGCTACACATGTATGCATGTATACGTATGTATGTGTGTGTATGTATGTATCAGGCATGAGTTAATTTAAATTGTTATTCTGTTAATTCAGTTAACTAAACTAACTTGATTTAATTTAATTAATTAACGTTCTCAAGAAACACAAATTGATTTAATTAATTGACTTTTTTTCTGGAAGAGGTTAATTTAATTGAGAAAATCATAATTAACTGTCAATTCACTTTATTTTATTGGGTATTAGTTTATGCATTTCTAAGCAGATTGTCACTGTCCTGCTGTCAGTAGATACACTTAGCTGTGGTGATCATAGTGAACACTAAACGCAGTCAGTGACCCAACTGACATGAAATAATTAAAGCAATTAGTTAAGTCAAGGCAGTATTGTTTGAACAGTTTCAAATGTCTAGTCAGTGACTGAGCTAGGTGAACAAATGAGCAAAGGTGATATTGACCCATGGACACTGACAGGTGCTAGTCCATCCTCTGATCAAACAGTAGCTGTGGACAAGGCTTCTACCACTGCCAGCCACATGTCTGTTTCATTAGCTTGCTCCACCCATCCAGGTACAAAGTGTATTTGGAGTGTGGAGGTTTTCTTATTAACACAATCCCCCATCACGAAATCCAAAGGGAAAATGTAAAAAGGTGAACACAATCTGGCAATACAGTATTTACGATAAACCTTGGTTCACCAGGGACATCAAGCAGAAACTGGCGGTGAAGAATGCGGCGTTCATCAGCGGCAGCAGGGAAGAATTCAGCAGAGCTAAGTGCGAGGCGCAGAAAACGGTCAAGAAGGCCAAATTCATATACAAACACAAACTTGAGGACCAGTTCGCTTCCAACAACACCAGATCTGTCTGGAATGGCCTGCGGCAGATTACCCAGTACAAGGAACACGCAGCGGCCACCAACAACAGTGGCCCCTCATTCCCTGATCAGCTGAACGACTTTTAGAGCAGATTTGACAAGCTTAACTATTCACCAGAGCAGCGCCCACTTCCAGCAGGTACCTCTCTGTCTCCTTCCTTCATAGTCCAGGAAATTGAGGTGAGGAAAGTGTTCAGGAGACAGAGCACGCAGAAGGCTTCGGGTCCAGACAAAATGTCCACATCTACCCTGAAGAACTGCGCCGTCCAACTCTCTTCGGTGTTTACGGACATCTACAACCCCTCTCTCCAGCAGTGCAGAGTTCTAGTCTGCTTCAAAACTTCTACTATCATACCCATTCCCAAGAAGTCCAACATCACCGGGCTGAACGACTACCGTCCAGTGGCACTGACCTCAGTCGCCATGAAAGTGTTCGAGCGCATAGTACTCAAGTACCTGAAGTCGGCCACCGACGGCCACCTGGACTCGCACCAGTTTGCATATCAAGCAAACAGATCAGTAGACGATCCGGTAGCTTTAGGTCTGCATCACATGCTGAAGCATCTAGAGAGGCCAGGAACCTATGCCAGTATCCTGTTCATTGATGTCAGCTCAACATTTAATGCTATCATCCCATTCAAACTGTTCGATAAACTTTCATTGTTGAATGTACATCCTGCCATGATTCACTGGGACCTTAACTTTCATCTTCACAGGCCTCAATCTGTCAGTGTCAACAACTCTATCTCCAGACCTCTTATCCTAAATACAGGTGTCCCACAAGGTTGTGTGCTATCGCCCTTCCTGATTACTATCTTCACAAATGACTGTGTCTCCGTGGACCAATCGGTCCTTGTGATCAAGTTTCCGATGACACTGCTGTGGAGGGCGGCTGTATTGAGAATGCGGATGAGACGCCATACAGAGAGGAAGTTCAGAGAATGGTTAGCTGGTGTGCGGATAACAATCTCGAATTTAACGTTTCAAAGACTAAAGAAATGATTGTTGATTTTCGTAAAAATAAGACTCCCATCCACCCTCTTTCGATAAATGGCGTGGAAGTCGAGCAGGTTGAATCTTTTCGATTCCTTGGAACAACAATTTCAAGCGATCTCAGCTGGTGCACAAACTCACTGTGATTTACAAAAAAGGCACAACACCGCCTGTTCTTCTTGAGGCAGCTCAGGAGATTCGGCATTGCTCAGGAGATTACGATACGATTCTACCGCGCAATCATTGAAAGTATGCTCACTTTCTCGATTGTAGTGTGGTTTGGCCGCGCCAGTGAGGAAGAGAAACAACGACTAGAAGCTATCGTGAAGGGCGCATGTAGAATCATTGGGCGCGAGTTGCCACCCATTGAATCTATTTACCATGCTCGCTGTGCGCGAAAACACAAGAGCATTGTACGGGATACTACCCACCCAGCCAACCATCTCTTTGAACTTCTTCCCTCTGGCAAGCGCTATAGAAGTATTAAGACAACTACCACTAGACTTAAAAATTGTTTTTATTCGCAGGCTGTGAGTCACTTGAACCGCGAGATGCCATGATACTGTTTTCAGTCGGTTTAGATTTTATGTCGCCATGCTAAATTATTAATTAATAATTTTTTTAGTTATTTATTTATTTTTATTATTTATTTATTATTTATTAACTTGACTACATGTGTGTACATACTTTTTAACTGTCAGCTTAGTTTTTATATCGTCAGCTAATTTATTTATACATTTATTTATTATTTATTTAACTACATGTATACTTTTTAACTTTTTAGGTAATGTTCAGACGGTATTAATATTATGTTATCAAGTTCACTTTATGTCAATAGATGTACGACTGTCTTAAAATGTGTTGGCAGTTGGCCTTGGTTTAAATTTATACTAGTTTTAGCATAGTTTCATAATGTTTTTGATTGTATATTTTGCGTGTGCATGATGGGGGCAGGGGAGACAAGCATGCACGCCACAACGCCAAGAATTCCTCGTACATTTTAAATGCTACTTGGTAATAAACAGTCTGAATCTGAATTAACATTCAAGTTTTAGAGATATGTATACATCGATCAATTATTTTAGCACCATAATGTGTATTGATCGTTTGTGTAAAAATTGTGCTGAATACAACGTGCAACACCTTAGTTGCCTAGCATAAATATTTCCACATATATTCTTCTTCCAAATGTTTCAGATGAGCAACATTCTAATAATTTTACACCCATCCCGTCGCCAATATTCATAGTAACGCTTAGATTCATATTTTGGCAATATTTTACTTAACTGGCCTACATTATTAGCCGGAACGGCATTATTTAACAACTGAAGGATTTTATGCTACGGCGCCACACTGCAATAAACAATCGTTACACTACAAATGGTGGTGTGTCTAAAAGCCCGACCACTCGTGAACATGACGTCAACCACAAAATGTGTACCTATATTTAGCACTCGCATGGCGCCACGGCAGGAAATAGTTCCTAAATGGGCATACAATTAGAGAAACTTTATATGTATCACATCCATAATAAACTAACAAAACAGTAATTTAAGACATTTTGCGTTAAGCACGCTATATATATGTACGTTATTTGTGTGACTCATTCCCAGTTGTCACTGACACTGTTCACGAACACTCGGGCTTTTAGCCTTTCCTAGGAGGAGAAGTTAAAAGCCCGACCATTCGAGAACACTTCTCTGGTACATCCATATTAGGCCTTATATTTAGATAGAGTGAAAACTGCTACAGAAGGATACTAACGTATTTTTTATTATCCAACAAAAGTATATATAACATATTATGGTTCCCTTGTGTCACTGGTCCCGAAAACTCGTTCTTTTAGCCTTTGCTAAGGGGAAATGCTAAAAGCCGGAGCATTCGGGACCACTTTTTTAGTGTATGCGTCATATGCCTTATATATACTTTATATACTAAACAATGCTAAGATGTAGGATAATGGTGTATTTTGTAATTTTCAACAAGCAAAAATATAACATTGTCTTTCCCTTGTGTCACTGTATAGCCACGAATAGTCGGGCTTTTGGCCTTTGCTAGGGTGATAACCAAAAGCCCGACCGTTTGGGACCCCTTTTTAGTCCATGCATCATATATATAGGCATTGTATATACTATAAACTGAACAGTGTCATAGTAGGATGATGACGTATTTTGTACTTTCTAACAAAGAGAAAATAGAACATCATCGTTCCTTAATGTCACTACACGGTCCCGAAAACTCGGGTATTTCGCTTTTGCTATGGTGAAATGCTAAATGTCCGACCATTCGGGACCTTTTTTAGTCTATACATCATAAGCCTTGTATCTTATACTTGTATATTATATCGAGTAATGCTACACTGTTTAATGACGTATTATTAAAATTTTCGTCGTACCCTGTATAGCGTTACAGGTCCAGAAAACTAATTTTTGGCCTTTGTATACAAGGACTAAAAACGACCGTTCTTGACCAATGGTCGAGGTCTACTATATATTCTGTGTTTGGATATGCGTTCGATGAAATGATTATTATTTTCCTAATTGATGTGTAATAGTCAATTATGAAAATTATGTGATAGGTTTTAAAGGGAATAAAAACACCTATTGCTTGAATTCATGTTATATTATATCCTCCTATCTATTTCCACGTCCACCAAGCCAACAAAATCAAAACAATTCAATGAATTAGAAATTCCACATTTTATACTGTGCATCGGGACATTTTTATATATGTGAAAACAGATTGTGATCTGTCTGGATAAATAAAATTTAGAAACATCGTTATATATAATGACCATATTTTCATTTTTGTGGCGAATAAATAATTACTACAAAAATTAAAAAAATGTTTACAAACAGTGCATCATAGTATACTAAATGATTTGGTTTATATTACTTCGTGAAAACCTAAACAAAAAAAGTGTAAAGAAAATCAATGATTTGCATGCTGTCAGGATTGAACCGGCGTCACCCGATTGTAAAATAAATGACAAGAAACCAACGTGTCTACCAACTGCGCTAGCGGCAACAACGGACATTCACTGACTGATTTAAGTTGTTATGATAAATTGACAATTGTAATTATTAATGAAATGTTTTTGGTGAATCATAGTTTTAGATCATTAAGAGTTATGATGGAAGTAAAGAGTTGACATGTTTAGTAGCTCTCTAGACTATATGCATGCCAGTGAAGCTACACCTGGAAATAAAGTATTCGAGTAGACCATTTCGTGAATAATGTATATATTAGTTAATGTGTTATTAACAAATACTGTCGGATTTTATCCCGATACTCTGCTATTTAGGCCGATTTCCAGTGTTTGTAGAAACCTTGCAGGAGAGTTGGTGAGCTGCAATCTCGCATGTAGCACAATAAAACATTAAGAAAATGCACATGCATTATCTGCTCTCATTTTGTCCCTACCACCCTCCCCCAGAATGGGAAGAAGAAAGAGATGAACTATGATAAAACTTTATTTGTTAACAAGGTACCATGCATTTTGACTTAAAAACAGTAGTAACTACATAATACTGATATAACTGGAGTGACGGAATAGCTACAACATGCATAGTAAAACATCTGAATAATATTCCTTATAATTTTTTGCTAAATATTAACCATTTCGAGTATGCCTATGTTATTTTACTTTATATATATTGTTTTATACCTAAGTTATTTTATTTTAATCCTAGGTCATACCTTTGCAAAAATAGAGAAACAGTTACTGAACAGTTTTTGAAAAAATAGGCAAAATGTAAAAATTTACCAGTTTGGGGGCCCTTGGAGACTCTAGAGAGCCCTTAGAACGATTTAATCAAAAAGACATTTCTCGTGCATAGTGGCAGTGCCCTAAGATACGTCTATGTAGAATTAGAGAAAAAGGTACTTAACGTTTTCCGAGATACGGCAACTAATGGGGGACGTCGGACTCACAGTGATGGCAATAGTCTGTTGGACCTTCGGCCCAAAGGACAAAAAAGGTAGGTAGGGATCACATAAAAAATAATTACACATGCTGAAGGCAATTAATGGAATCAGCAGATGTGCACAACCAGTACTGTTTTGGATGCAACATTCAAACACCAGCAGGTATTGAACCTGCCACACATCACTGGACCACAATGAACTCCACTGCTCTGATACGTGGTAACATTGCATGAATTACAACATAGAAAATAACAGTAATCTATTTCAAATGAGCTAATTTTGTTAGATAAATGTTGTACATTACATGCCATTTAATTTCTAAAAATCCTTACATTATTGGTTCATACAATACAGCTGTACATGTAAAACTAAAAATGAGTGGTTGTAAATAATGTAATGAACATTTTAAATAAATGATGTCATTAATACTATAATAGTATTACTTATATGAAGAATGTTAAGCTGTGTAGCTAGCAAACAAACCGAGCTGGTGGAAAGAGGAAATTGAAGAGCTGTACTCAACAGTGCCATTAATTGGACAATGGGTCACCTGACATAAGATGGTGCTTGATTATATTCTGCCCCATTCTGTTCTGTGCGATATCAACTGGGAAGTTGTAGATCACTTCGTGTTTCAAGTGGATGTGTGCATCTAACAGCTGTGTGTATCAAAATTAATTGGACAATGTGTTAACTGACACAGTAGTGAAGAACATGCCTGACTTTGTTCTGCCACATTAGTTCCGTATGGCTTCTGATGGGAATATGTACATCGCTACATGTTTCAAATTGATTTATGCAATCGATCGACTTGTGCATCCAAATGCACAACATTCCATCATTATTTAGCAAAATAGGAGTACAGTGTACATAATAAAATGTATGCTTTCTTATGCTCATCATACTTGAATTGTGTTCAACAGCATATTCTTCAACATTTGCTTAAACTAGTTTGTGCTTAATGAACTACTATACTGGGAGTAGTGTATAAAAAAAGTGCCAACTTAGTTGATTTTACAATAATTTTGAAAATTCATAGTATAAATGTTCCACAACATTCCAAATATTTTAGGGATCTTCTTGAGTTAAATACACCAATGAGGACTGAAAACTGTGTTTTAAAATATGCGTTATTTTTAAAGTTTTGTAATTTTATAACTT
The DNA here is from genome assembly GCA_963995525.1 of Escarpia spicata. Taxonomy (NCBI): domain Eukaryota; kingdom Metazoa; phylum Annelida; class Polychaeta; order Sabellida; family Siboglinidae; genus Escarpia; species Escarpia spicata. Next base: position 34,568,176 of record OZ023206.1, read on the forward strand.
TATTTCCATCATACAATGGCCATTTTATTTGTCATCGAAACGGGAGTTCGACAGAAACAAATTCAATATCTTTTACTCTAAATGACTAGCAGAAATAATGATTGCACTCCCAGTACCAAATAAAACATTGTTGTTACACTGAAGCAATATATTTTTTTTTAAATTGTCGACAATATTGTTATTATGCTCTTTGTAGATCTACTAAAATAAACTAAAATTAAACTTTATGTACAAAACCACCTACGCTATTTTAATATTGTACATTATTTCATGTGATGTATAATGTTGTATTTATACTGCTTATGGAAATAGCAGCTGGATTTAAGGTGCAAACAAAATACTTTCATTATTGAATGCTTCTCGGCTTCAATAAGTTTCTGTTATCTAAACGTTCCAGTAAAACTAAACTTTAAAATGTATAGCCAGATGTACCAAGAGAAAAAGGAACATGATAGTACCATAGGTGAGATTTTGTATGTTTTTATATTCCAACAGAAACAATGCCAATCATTCAATATGTCATCGGCGGCTTCGTGCGTGGAGATCTGGCGGTGTTTTTAAATAAATCCGTCTGTCATGAGCTGTCGTTATATTAATTCTACGTTTATTCCATATATTTCCCTTCTTTTCTTTGCTAAATCTGTGACATAAACAGCAGCTGGTCAACGTTTCATTTTGATAATTTTACCGGTCACGATTCATTCGCATGGCGATGGCTAATCCAAATGCACACATGTTGATGGTGTTTTTCTTGCATCTATTAACTCGACGTAGCTAATCGAAGTCTGACGGACAGTCCCGAATATTCATGAGAATGCTTTATACGGATCGTGAAAGTGGAAATTGCGCGTACGTGCAGTTATTTTTTCGATATATTTTTAGAGTCATTAGTGATTATTAAAACATAATTCTAATGAAATAATGGCATACAATTACATGAGACAATCATATTAACAGGATTATTTAATAACTGTGTACATTACAAAGAGATTAAATTATCAAAGAATCGCTTTAAGTTTTACTATTATTATTTATTATCTTTAATGTATACACCATGGATAGCACAGTACAGCATATCAAACAATACACATCATAAAATTTTGCAACAAATTGTTAGTAAACACAAAATAATATATACTGACTGCATCATATTATGATAAATTACCTCTGGTAGAAACATTAAAATGCAGCAATAATTACTCAAACTAATAACCGTACTAAATACCCTCAGCTGCTGTCAACATTAAGTTTAACGTAACCTTATTTAATTTAATGAAATATTGTGTATTTTATTGACTATGACAATAATAATTATTGTCAAAAAGTCAATAAAATTATGAATTGTGGTCTATCCCCACGTCTGAAGGCATCCATAAAGTGGCGCCACCTACCGGAGTTTCCGGTGGAATTAATAAATACATGTAAAAACGACTGAATTTATGTACATTTTGATGAATAAAAAACAGTAAATTATTTTTTTGGATCACGTGATAATTGTGCATGTGTAGAATAGGTGTTGTAGATATCTTATGGTGTGAAGTTTGGTGACTGTAGGTCACCGTTTTCCTGGTTTTTTCGAGGTGCGGGCCTAAGCTAAGGCTAAGTTAACTGCAAAACTTACCAGAAGCAAAAGTACCCGAATTTATTTCGTATAAGTATAACTACAAGGGCAAGGCATTTATTACTGTAGGCCTACAAAAAACTACATATAATTCTAACGCTATGTCCACGCTTTGTGTAGACCCTTTCAGTTACCACCAAAACATTAAATTGTGAACCATAAATAATTCTTACGAAGTCGAAGGCCTAATATGTATATGACACCCTCGCCATTACCAATTAAACATCAGGCCTAGGCAAAACGTCCGGTAATCACCATAATCGGCATCAGACATAATGTCCGGGCGTGATTAATAATGACAGTATTCAGTATGCCAATTGTCGAACATCCCACATAATCATCATAATTGTGTTCTAGTCAGTTACGGTTGACGCATTCTACTTGGCATAGTCACTTTTCGAATAAGAATGCAACGCCAACGAGCTATCGAAGGTAGCATTATCATGATTTCCTAAAGTCTAAAACATAAACTAACATATTTCACAAACTGGCATATTTCACAAACCGCTTCCCTCCATTTTCGTTCGTTAACCCGCTAACGGCACCGTATTTGACTATATTCATGCGCGGCATGTAAATAAAGAAATGCACGTAAATGGGTGACGTCATGTGTATGAACAGTCGGGCATTTAACGTTTCCCACAAATGGTGACGCAACCGGACGTTGTAATATGTCCGTACAAGTTGAGGTTATAAATGTGGTTATGAGAGTTGTAAAGTTCGTAGGTATTCAATTCCACGAGATTTGTGTTGTTACATATTAATATATATAATTATTTGTAAGAAAATTATGTCTTAAACACGCAACACGTGAATATCCATTCTCTGAGTAACTCCCGGAAATCCTGTACGGAATTCCCCATCTCTCTATGTTTATGCTTTCGTTATATTTGATGTTGTTCCCTGGTGGATAGATTATGAACTTCTCGTTTAATGCATCATTATTATAAACGAGAACGAAGCATTGATGATATGCATCCGTTCATAAAGCAAATGCAACAGTTGCTAGTAACCTGTTCAATAATCGATTGGATTAGCATAGCTTCTTTCATATGTTAAATACTACACTGATACACTTATACTAGTGGCGCCAACTATCGTATGAATGTTGTGTGCAATTGGTTGGACTTCCTTCCTATTTTTAGTCACAGAGATGAGTCCGACGATCAGTTCCATTTTGATGCGGGTGTAGATTGCACGTCGAGTAATTTCGTTATTGTTCGCACAGCCAAGAATGTTTCAAAATGAATCAACAAATCTTTGACATACCTGGTACAGGTAGGGCCAGCTTCGAACGGTTACAAGATAAATCAGTTAGACTGAGGTTGCTATAAATGTAAGCGTAGGCTACGATCTATATTCGCAAGTCAGTCAGCTTCCACAATAAATACGGTGGACTACATTACATTTGACGTGCTTTGTTTGTACAGTGTACCTCCCAACTATTTTGGAAATACGGTAGATCAATCAGCGCGTTAACACGCTTTCCGTGTCGCGCTGTCTCGTCGCGATGTCTCGATATATTGACATTGGAAGACAGGTGGAGGGGACTGTTGAACCTGTTTATTCGCCTGGTCGTTGTAATTTCACTTTATTGTAACCTCAGCGGGGGCACATTTGCAAGGGTCAAGGGGCACATGACCCCAGGACCCCTAGATCTGCCTATATGCGGGTTCCTGGTATTCGGCGAAAATGGAATACTGACCCAACGTGGAACAGCGAATAACGTTGAGTGTGTAATTGCGCGTGTTCCGTGTCGTTGTGTTCTGCAATTACTTATTCTTAACGTACTATGAACATTATGCATAACATTATTGCGTAACGTTAGGAGAACGTTTTTTAGGAAAATTGTCTTAACGTTCCCAGAACGTTATTGTTATGTTATGATAAAGTTAGTGGTAGCGTTTTAAAAACGTTGTTTGGGAAAGTTTTCTCAGAATGTTCCCAGTGTTCCTAGAACGTTATGAAAATATAGAACAATGAAACAATTATACATGGGTCTCCATTAGTTTTATTACGCATGCCAGTTACAAAGAAATATTTTTTCTTGTCATCTTCTTTAAATTTCTGGACCTTGGTGACCGCTTGCACCTGTCGAATATAAGAATGTAATCTAAATATCAATATATGAATCAAACACAACTTATGTTTGCGAATTTAAGTTTTTTTTTAAAGAATATGGTTTCATGTTGTATCAATGAACAGTTAGCAGAGTTGACCAGCACTGCCCAGGGGTAATGGCATATGTATGTGACCCTTACAAGATCACAGGCCCCAACAAAATTAGAACCACCCCAAAGGGCCCGCTACATTGCACAACGATTTCCAGCCACATACACGCAAAACTGACGGAGACAAGTGCCATTTTAATATGTGACCCTCCATGATCCCCACCCACGTATGAATTTTTAAAACCTAAATATGTGATCCACCACAATGGGCCCGCTAGGTTGCACACACAGTTTCAGCAGCGTGCATACAAAACTGACGGAGATTTATAAGTGTCCTTTAAAATTGTGAATCACTAAGATCCCCACCCCACGAATAAATGTCATCAAAATATAAATCTACGAAACCAACCCAAAGGACTCACAAGATCACATACAACATTTCAGCACCATACATGCAAAACTAACGGAGATAAACAAACATGGAACCATAATATTTAATTATATAGATTTCTTGCACCATAAAAATGCACAATGTAGTATTTGCAGCAAAACAAGAATCTGATATTATTTGGCATAAATATTGACATAAGTAGATAAAATACTTTTGACGGGCATTTCACGTGTTATTTGATATAAGAAAAAGAGCATAGTGCATTAATACGTCTTTCTCTAGCCATGTATTTTAAATTTATTATATTAAATGCCTAATTATTGCTACTGAGAGCAAGTCAAGTTCAAATACCTTGGTAACTTCTACCATCTGTGACTCTAGTGTGAGGCGTAAATGTCTATGTTTCTGCGATGTCTTCCTTGATTTCACCAACTTCCAGCTGTTTATGGATGAGGTGTACACACTATTGAAATGGGTGAGAAACACTATAAAGGAACACATTTCTGATTAAGATATGTTAATTTTAACAATACATAGCAGTAAACATGTGATATGCTGCAGCCCAAACAACTACAATAATTAATGGAGAAATATTAGATTATGCAGTGGAAAAATACTACCATAAGCCGTAAATAATACTTTATTTTCTTGACTCTATCAAACATATCATAATTATAAATAGAACAGTTTTATATCCTTTAGGTTTTCTAAGCAGCATGGGTTCTTTGAACTTGGTATACCATTACCACAAGATACGTAATGTGAACTTGCTTGGCCACGATTAGCAATGGCATTGGAAATGCTCAACAATAGTACAGTGTAGTCTGGATAGGTCGAATCTCGGCAGATGCCGCACAGGGACCTATGCCATGGCAATATTCTAGAATTTAATTATCAGACGTTCCACTTATCAGATCAATATCAACTTAATTACTTATTATATTAAGTGATGCGAGTTTAGGCTATGTGGAGTGCACTGAATATGAATGGTCTAAGCCACAGGCAAAAAGCGATAAATGCAGTGCTACGCACGTGTTTCTGTTTTGACAGTTGTCCTATTTCGCTGATGATGCAGCTAGCGCGTAGCCGTCGGTCGTTACTTTTCGGAGTTCAGTCCTACTTCGGATTTCTGTGATTTGTCGCTTTCTTTGACGATTCGATTGTTCGAAATTAGTTATGTGACTGTTTCTTCTTCTCACGCGGACAATTCAGGCATCCTCGTCGCCAAAGATGACAAGGCCAATTCACATCAGACATACAAACGTGCGCCTTGTTCCCGGATGTACTACCGCCCATGTCTTTAACATGATAGGGCACACACAAGTTATACCGAGTGTCGCCACTTGCCAGTCGCTCAGATCCGCCCTCGGGCCGATGACGGCGTGCTCGCTGGGGAGGTGCGATGCAACCGCGGACCTACTCGGGGCGGCGTCGATTGGCTAGCAATCTCAGTCATTTTGATATTCGTAGGTTTACGTTGTCGCGCTTACATTTATCCGGGCGTTAAATAATATCCGGGTGACGTTTCTGCGCGTGCGCGTATCTAGGGGAATGCATTTAGCACCAACTACGACTGTCGCGTTTTCATTTATCCGGGCGTTATGTATGTTTATATGTATGTATATATTTACATATATGTCTATACATATACATAACTTATAAAATGTTTGCTTCCCACAGACATAAACAATTTCTGTCGTAAAACAGTTTCCTCTCCACGCACACGTCACGTGACTTACTTTTATATTTGGTCACAAATCTGAAACAGCAAATTATAATTATGTCCTCTAACTATAACGCTCGTATTACGACAACAAACGGTACATATTTAACTACTGGATGTTATTGATCACTACGATCTGGTGCTAAATATTATGCCTTACATATGCACATAAACATCACCCGGATAAAATATAACGCCCGGATAAATGTAAGCGCGACAACGTTCCTCTTCTCTTCTAATATCGTTATTGAAGCGTTACGTTCCACGAACGTTATGCGAACATTCTTACTATTAGCAGATGTAGATTTTTTTTAAACAGACTACTTATTTCAGTAACCTAAATATAACATTACTGTAACGTTATGTGTTTGCTGGGATGCGATTACAAACTATTAAACCCATTTTCTCGTCGGTGCGCACTTTTAAAATATGTGCCGCTAAACGTGATTATTTAAATACATTAATTTTATTATTCCTCTAAATGCGTGCGCCTGCGCAATAAGTGGAAACAGTAATCCGCAAATAGTCAAAGGATTGTGCTTACGGTTTTGTCGCTTTTAAGAAATACTCTCATTTTATATATATTGATAATCGCTAACACCTCGACCAGTGTTAAACAAAATAACGAAAAGCGCACCATGCGTTTACCTTTTTTGAGAGATAATTCTAATGAGAAGCCACGATTTTTTATATAGCCTGCTATGCAAACATACATGTTAGCGTGGCAGGCGGCTGTCACTGGCACGCGCCTTTGCGGTTCATTTATGAAAAACTAACAGGCGCCCAGCGTGCTCGTTATTGGTTATTAGGGGCAGGGAGCGTCCGACGCTTGTGTCACGCGCATTTAATTTTGTCGTGTATCGAACTATATTATTTTTCAAAAGTATTGTTTATTTGCTATAATGCATAGTAACAATGATAGTACTACTGCAGTTGGGTGAAATCTGAACATTAGTTAAACACTCCGTGGACACATTCGTTGTACTAATTATATTTATAAAGTTTTGATGGTGGACCTGTAATGTAATTTAAGGGCGACTTAAGTTATTTATTGTTAATTAATTGATGCAGTACCCCATAATGCGGATTATTTAGCTATCTTGTACAACAATGATAATTAACTTAACTACGTCAGGTTGTTATGCTTTATCTGTCTGTCCTAGTTGACGAGTATGCATTATGCTAATGGTCTGGTAGTTATTTGTAACATTATCAGAACGAAGCCTGGCGACCGGAGTACACAACATTGTGTTGGAGGTAGTGGTTTGTCCGTGCAAAGAAAAATAAAACCACCACGGTATTAATTGTCAATTAAACAGGTAAATATTTAATGGTGAAATGGAAATGTGAATGTTTCCTGCAAAAATTGAATCTCAAGTGTTATTAGTTATTTAGACTTATATTTAATTAACTTATTTACACCAGACCAAAATACGCATGGCGATACATATATTGATCCATATATTCATATACATGTAACATTTAACAAGCTGATATTAATATTATAAAATATATTATATAATTAAACTAGAAAGTGGGACATATAACGTATAATAGATATTTGATACTACTAACTTATTTATGTTCCTCCCCATTTAGCTTAGATGCAAGAGGGCATCCATTCTTCATAATTTTACCTTCCTCTACTTATCAGTATTATGCTTCTCTCATAGTCAAATTTAATTTAAACACAACAGTTTCGCAAGGTAATAATAACTCCCTCAAGCTTATATTGGAGAGATTAAACATTACCAGGTCATCTGTGTATAAATATGTGTTAACATGTTGGGTCAATTTTCTTAAGCATGGCATATTTATCACCGCTAAGGATACACAAGTATTAAAACGTCAGTTTGAAAAAAGGTGTAGGCTGTAGTATAGCGCATACTAAAATCCTCAATGCACGACCCATATAATAAGTCACATATATGCACAATGTATAGCGATACAAAGTCAGTTCCTACATCAGACAACTTACTCTAAAAACTTCACTCCAATGCATAATTCGCTATCAATGCATGTTCTTAATATTTGTTAACTATTCAACATTCGACTTCACAAATGGGCGCCCAACGATAAACAAACGTACCTGTATACGCGCGCGTCCGTGTTTATTTTAGACGGACCAATGGGGCGTGGCTTAAAAGCGCGTGTTACGTTTTCATAACTGAATCGCAAAGACGCCACCGCCGGTAGCACAAGTTATACCGAGTGTCGCCACTTGCCAGTCGCTCAGATCCGCCCTCGGGCCGATGACGGCGTGCTCGCTGGGGAGGTGCGATGCAACCGCGGAACTACTCGGGGCGGCGTCGATTGGCTAGCAATCTCAGTCATTTTGATATTCGTAGGTTGACGTTGTCGCGCTTACATTTATCCGGGCGTTAAATAATATCCGGGTGACGTTTCTGCGCGTGCGCGTATATAGGGGAATGCATTTTGCACCAGCTACGAATGTCGCGTTTTCATTTATCCGCGCGTTATGTATGTTTATATGTGTGTGTATATATATATATATATATATATATTTATATATATGTCTATATATATATACATAAATTAGAAAATGTTTGCTTCCCACAGACATAAAAATTTCTGTCGTAAAACAGTTTCCTCTCCACGCACACGTCTCGTGACATACTCTTATACTTGGTCACAAATCTGAAACAGCAAATTATAAGTATGTACTCTAACCATAACGCTCGTATTACGACAACAAACGAAACATATTTAACTACTGGATATTATTTATAACTACGTGATCTGCTGGTGCCAAATATTATGCCTTACATATGCACATAAACATCACTCGGATAAATTTAACGCCCGGATAAATGTTAGCGCGACAACGTACATGGATGAAGTACTTGGTTAAATCGTGCAAGGCAGTAGAGAGCTCCTGCATGATACCATTCCTCGCAAAATGCCCCTTTTTGAATTTGATTGGTGTGACGTGCAAAAAGATTAGGTTTAGGTCGAGTGTTAGGATCAGATTGGAGGTACGTTTGACATAATTTCCATTTTGCGAGGATGGGTCGCAAAAAATCTTCGTCTGCAAAAAGATAAATATGTTGCGTAAACAGTCCTGCGAACTTATCAGTCGCGCCACACTGCGGAGAACAACTATTATACACTACAAACGGTGGCGCCACCTCATGCAGTTAGCGTTTTCGAAATTAATACACGTTCTATCGTGTCAGTACAAGTTGTGGTTATAAGTTACAATATTCGTAGCTATTCCGTTCCTCGACAATGTTGTTGTTGTGCATAATTAGTATGTATATAACCACTAGTAAGAAAACGATGTCTTAAACATGCATTTTGTGAATATCCATTCTCCGAGTGACTCAGGGAAATCCCCTTCGGAATTCCCCCAATCTCGCTGTGTTTATACTTTCTTTATGTCTGATGTTGTACCCTGGTGGCTAGGTTGTGAACTTCTCATTTAATACATCATTATTATTAACGTGAATGAAGCATTATCGGAACTCGTTGAAACATAAATCAGATACAATAGTTGCTAGTAAACTCACCTGTTATTCATACGATTAACATTGCATCATTTTTATGTTAAATACCTCAATCAAATATCGTACTTGTGGCGTCACCTATCGAATGAATGTGGTATTCAATTGATTGGACTTCGTTCCTTTTTGTCAGACAGATTACTCAGAGTGGGACGGCTAGTTGCACTTTGTTGCGGACATAGATTTTGCGTCGAGTAATTTCGTTCTTGCTGGCATAGCCAAGAATGCTTAAAAATGAGCCAACACGTCTTTGACATACCTGGTACAGGTAGGGCCTGCTTCTTGCACTTGACGCAGTTTATATATGTACAATATTCAATTGTGTCAACATTATTTTTGATATTGCCGGTAGTGGGGACCGGCCCCCGTTAACGACGTGGGGACAGATCACTATTTTACTTCCGGGTTCATAACAAACGGAGGGAAATGGGGGTTCTGACCCAAAGTGGAACATTGAATAACATTGATAGTGTAATTGCGCGTGTTTCATATCGTGGTGTTCTGCCAAGTAGTAGAATAAGGCTTATCTGACAAGTAGTTACATTTTATTTAGGCATAATTTGTGTCGGGGAAATGTAATTAAGTTGCCCACATGTAATAATATAGCTTTGTTAAAAGATGGTAGTACTATGATTGTACCATGTCCATAGTTTTACCGCTTCGGTTTTGCAATGGTTGTACCGTGAATGCATCATGGATGGTTATAATATGGTTATATAGTTTTGATTTGTTGCATTGTTGTGGCTCTGTGAAATAACCTGCAAAATCCAGAAACGACTGAAACACGGTGTGTAAATTTTGACAGTAAACAGCAAGTACATGAACACTGCATATGCAAACAAGTTTTTATCGAGTCTTATCTGCCGTTAATAAACTTTATGAGATGTTTTAATGCTGTTGGACAAATTATCGCCCGTGATGCATGGGTCTTGTTTTGCAACCTCGTTGAATGCCAGCTGACCGCTGAAGCGTGACACGTTCCTGAACGCTATCTGCAACTGACACTTTCAAGTGGGTTGAAGTGCGTTGAATGCCAGCGGACCGCGGAAGCGTGACATTGCTCTGTAGTGGACGCTATACTCAACTGACACTTTCAAGTGGGTTTAAGTGCATTCTGACGTAATGGGTAAACCCACCAGGTCAAGCACGCTGACCGAACGAAGCGCTGACACCGATTCTGTCGATGCAAGTAAAGTCGGGTCACATGACCCACTAGTCATGACAGTTACTGCCAACAGTGCTACTACGATCAATGATTACGTTCTGGCCTACATAGTCGGCCATATCCACCAGCGACCACGTGAGCAAATAAAAACGGTTGTTTTATCGCACTTCACAAAATGTGAAATTTTAGCTGCGAAACATGCCCTGTGGGATGCAAGTAAGCCCGTGGATGTTCTCGACAAAATGATCCATAGGGTGGACACTACATCAAGAAGCTCCGAAGATGCGAACGCGGACGACATCGTGAAAGCGCTGATGAAAATATACGCTCTGAATTGTCCACCATGTGTTGTAGTAAACGCACAGGATATCGTGCGATTGCCCAAATATTCGCCAGGTGAGCTGTTGGAGCTGTCTCTAGTGGAGAGGCTGGCAGTGTTAGAGAGCCAGTTGCGACAACTTAGTGACAGTGTCAGCACAAACACTGAAAAACGTCTGCGAATGGAGGGTGATATATCAACACTCGCAAAGAAAGCCGCTTCCACCCCCAGTCGGTCTTACGCTGAGACACTGAAGACTTCTACGGACAAGCAGCAAAAGAAACTAACCGTGAAACTAACACCGGCCAACACCGATCAGTCTGGAAAACATAGGAAGAAAAAGGTGGCTTCTGGTACTGTAAAACGAACAAGTCGGCAAGCACCACGAGTTGGCTCGACTACTGTTGTTGACAGTGCCGCACTGGTTGTTAACGATGTTGACACGCAAGGTCGCATTGATGTCAACTCGAGCGCAGGTGACTCATTTGAGATTCCTAGCTACCTTCGGCGTAAGAATGAGAGACGCATGGCTAAAAAAACAGTTACTGGAACGGCTACCGCTTCAGAAACACTCATGGCAGCCAGAAATGGTCAATCGGTTAGAGACATATTTGTATCACGGGTCTCTAAAGAAGTTAAGCCGGGATGATTTAAAGTCCTATGTGGAAAGCAACGGCTTCACTGTTTTGAATGTTAAGTGTGTGTCACATAATGAGGCTAAAAACAGTTCGTTCAAATTAACAGTACCTTTCACAGAATGTGATAAGCTGTTTGACAGCGGTGTGTGGCCAGAAGGCATCAGCATTCGTATATTCCGCTCTAAGTACGCGCGTAACACGTTCTGATTTCATTATCTTCCGACATAATCTACGATTTTTAATATGGCTAGTAACCTTACTATTTCAAGTTATAATTGTACTGGCTTTGGTCCAGGTAAGCCTGAATATGTCTCAGAGCTCATCAAAGCACATGATTTTGTTTTACTCCAGGAACATTGGTTAATGGAATCTCTGTTTCACAGGATTAAAAACATACCATGTGATAACAATGTTAGCATTTTATCTCATGATGTTTCTGGAATAGATAATACTATGTTTTTAAATGGCAGAGGGTATGGTGGATGTTCCATTCTGTGGAAAAATTCCTTGAATTGTATTGTCTCCCCAGTCATCATGAACTCTAATAGAATATGTGCAGTTAATATAACTAGGCAAAGCATGTCATTATTACTTTTTAATGTGTACATGCCATGTGATACCAGATGTAATGATGATCTGTACTGCAATATTTTGACTGAAATTATGAGTACATGTAATATAATGAACTGTTCCAATTTTATTATTGGAGGTGATATGAACACGTCTTTCAATCGTGTGTCTTCTAACTTTACGAAACATTTAAATTACATATGTGAACGTGAAACAATCAAGCCATGTATTGATTTTGAAGGACATAATGTTTGTTATACATTTACTAGTCCTGTGGACAATGGTACTCATGTCATTGATCATTTTTTGTTAAACAATGGACTCTTTGACCATATGTTAGAATATTATACTATGCACGATGGTGCAAATTTATCATTCCATTCGCCACTGGTTCTTACCTTGAGTTTAGATGTTAATTATTGTTCACCTTCTTCTAGAAGGCACATATCTAGACCTAAATGGCAAGAAGCGTCAGACTGTAACTTAAGTCAGTACAGCAAGGTTTTAGAAAGAATGATTGACGAAATATCTATACCATGGCATTCTCTAGAATGCCGCGATAAACATTGTCCTAGCAGGTTAACGCATTGTCATGATATTAAGATATTTCATGATTCAATAATGGATTGTTGTATAAGAGCTTGTCAAAACTCCATTCCACATACTTCAAAAGAGGGAAATTCGAAGGTAATAGCGGGTTGGAATGAACACGTTAAACCATACAGAGAAGCGTCACTGTTTTGGCATAATCTATAGAAAGATTGTGGCTCTCCTCGCAACGCTGTTATTGCTGACGTCATGCGTAGATCACGCTCTCAGTATCACAGAGCAGTTCGTTTTGTTAAACGTAATCAAAATAATTTAAAAAAGAAAGTATGGCGACAGCGTTACTTGGAAATAAAAGTAGGGACTTCTGGAAAGAAGTAGGTAAAGTTACAAAGAACAATAATATGCTACCCAACATGGTTGATGAAGTGACAGGAGACGAAAATATTTCTAAACACTTTGCTACTAAGTATGAGGACTTATATAATTCAGTAGCCTATAATGATGCAGACATGACGTCATTGCTACAAAACATACATAGTAAAGTAGATGCACATTGTAACGAAGGTGAAAATACTATTACGGTGCATGATGTTTTGAATGGCATTAATCATGTTAAGATTAACAAATGTGATGGATACGGCGTTATATATACCGACCACTTTATTCATGCACCTACCAAATTACATGTTTTTCTTTCTTTGCTATTCACAGCAATGGTATATCACGGATATACGCCGGATGGTTTTAATATATCAACAATTCAACCTCTGGTAAAAAAACAAGAGGAAATCAGCAAATAATTCTGACAACTATCGAGCCATTGCTCTTAGTAGCCCTCTGTCGAAAATATTTGATTGGGTTATAATGATAAAAAGTTCTGATGCTCTTAAAACAAGTGATCTACAGTTTGGTTTCAAACCTCAAAGCTCTACAGCTAAATGTACATTTGCGTTAATGGAGACTGTGAACTATTTCCAGCAGAATAAATCGGATGTTTACGTGTTATTACTAGATGCGACTAAAGCATTCGATAAAGTAAATTATGTTAAACTTTTTAACTTACTGATGGATAGAGGAATGAATCCCCTTTTAATCAGATGTTTACTTTATATGTACACTAATCAACATTTAAATGTATCATGGAACAGTTCCATGTCATTGCATTTCTCCACTGCCAATGGTGTGAAGCAGGGTGGGGTGTTGTCCCCCATTTTATTTTCTATCTACATTGATGAAATGTTAACAAGACTCTGCATGTCTGGTTTTGGCTGTATGATCGGTCATAAGTACTATGGTGCTGTTGGCTATGCTGATGATATATCTTTGGTAGCTCCATCGATATATGCATTGAACAAAATGTGTGATATATGTCTAAAATTTGCATATGAATATGATTTACAATTCAACCCGGCAAAATGTCAACTTATTAAATATGGCAGTGGTACCGACTGCCCATTTTACTTTGATGGTTTAAAAGTGAAACATAGTAAAAAAAAAAGGGTTGCATTTAGGCCACGTTATTGGTCCTGACGCTCACCAGGCTATGGTAAAAGATATGTGTCATGATTTTATATGGCGTGTAAATGCATTATCTGCTAATTTTGGGTTTTGTAATATAAACATAAAACGTCAATTATATATGTCGTACTGTACATCTTTCTATGGTGTATGTCTGTGGAACTTGCAAAACAAACATCTTGATATATTTTATACTACGTGGCGCAAAGGTATCAGAAAACTGTTTAATCTACCAGTTTGCACGCATTGTAATATGGTGCCACTTTTAGCAGACTGTTTACCGATTCAAATTCTAATTATGAATCGAATGGTACGATTTATGCAGAGTTGCTTGAAATGCAGTAACTCCAGTTTGAAAATGCTCTCTCATCTAGCCTTTCAAGGTAGTGGGTCATATATGTCTAAAAGTTTTAACTATATCATGTCCAAATTCAAACTTGATGCCATGACATTCTTTCGAATGAAGTCTAATCAGTTTTATGGTATGATTCAAGACCACTACCAGGAAGGGCTGGATGATGAACTAGTATGTAGAGTCTCATTTGCAAAAGATGTATTACATAATATAAATAATGTGGGTAGCTCTTCTTTTTTAGCTATTGACGAGCTGCGCTCATTGCTTACTGTTTTATGTACACAGTAACTTATATACATTGATTTAGTTGAATTGTACAATTTTAGTACGAATAAATGTATTATTATTATAGTGGTTTATAATACTAAAAAACGATGGTATTTTGCATAGTGCAGTTATGTTACAAGTTACCATGATAATACCAACAGCATGGTCTGCCAAAACAGAATGTTGCAGAGCCATTTCGAGGGGTAATTACTGGAAATGCACCGAAGCAGGTTAGTGTTATTTATACATCTTTGTACATTGCAATTATTATTTATGTTGTTGTTTTCGTTTTTACACATTTATTTTCTTATTTACAACTCATCATAGACGCCATGCGTACTATCGTGGTGCGTGGATTCCATCCATCTACAACAGATGAGACACTTCGGCTGTTCTTCAAGAGCAAACGTCGATCTGGCGGTGGTGAAATAGCGACCATAGACATTGACCGAGATAACAACGTATTTACTGTGACGTACGTAGACCCTGGAGGTAAGCATCAGTGGTAAATTGTATTTATATCAAGTGAATTTTGTACAGCTGGAACAGGAGAGGTAAAAATCCAGGAAGGTATCCATCTGATATTTTGAATAACAAATTGAAATTGTTAGAAGTTTGCATAGCATACATTTCTTTGAAGAATGCATTTTGTCAAAACATGGTACACTGATTCACTCTACGTGTAATTTTAATAAAAATGTCATGTAGTTGTGTCTATAGGAATAGTATATAAACTCTAAGTTACAGTTTACTACTGAAGAAATGTAAAACAATCCTGTCATACCCCACATATTAGTACTTTATTAGTACATATCCAACACATACGCACCAGGCTAGTGTAGATCGCAATATCACCAACTTTCACATCTTGAGCAAAGGCCACTTTGTGGGTGTCGTTCAGGATAACACCATTCCACCAACTGGTCCGCGAGTTTCTTAGATTTCCAGGACGTTTCGTCCTCCTCACTTGTATGTGTGTCGAATAAGGCTTTTGGCACAGTGCTTCTAGATAATTTATTTCGTGAAGCTTGGTGAATTTTTCAACATAGAACAAATAGCTAGGACGATGTCTATAATATTCAGTTGTTACTCGAAAATGTCAACGTCGCTCACAATTGTTTAATGGTACATGGCATCCTTGTGATTATTTTTTAAATTAATTATGGTTAAGTTATACATGCCAAAAATAAAGCTATGACCATGTTGTATGATATTACTTCCTCAAACAAGCTTGTATGTGTCTTCGCTGAAGTGTTTCACCCCGAATCGTAATATTTGTATTGCATACGATGTAGTGTAGCGTCATGATTATTCTGATGAAAACACTTACAATTGTAAACGTTGAGAACACGACTTTTTTTTTTTTTTTGCAGTTGTAGGATGTGTACTCAGCAAAGGTGAACTGACTCTGGAAGGGGCGACACTTGAAGTGTCTTCAGCGCAGGATGTGTGGGACGGAAAGACCATCGAGGTCTCTGGAATTAAGTCATCGACAACCGACGATGCGATAGAGCTGTTCTTTGAGAGCAAACGTCGTTGTGGCGGAGATACAGTTGAAAAGGTGCAGCGACGAGACACGGACAACAAAGTTACCCTTGTAACATTTGAAAACACCGTAGGTTAGTAATATATAACGTGTGCGTGTGTATGTGAGTATGTGCGTATGTCTTTGTGTGTGTGTGTGTGTGTGTGTGTGTGTGTGTGTGTGTGTGTGTGTGTGTGTGTGTGTGTGTGTGTGTGTGTGTGTGTGTGTGTGTGTGTGTGTGTGTGTGTGTGTGTGTGTGTGTGTGTGTGTGTGTGTGTGTGTGTGTGTGTGTGTGTGTGTGTGTGTGTGTGTGTGTGTGTGTGTGTGTGTGTGTGTGTGTGTGTGTTTGTGGGTCTTTATGTGTGAGTGTTTGTGTGTGTTTAGGTGTTGTGTGTTTACCAGCGTTCGTGCATACATGCGTGCGTACGTCGTAATACAGAACAAATCTACAATAAATAAATTGCGATTGCAAAGTGGTTCACAATTCTGTATTTCATTTTGATAAAACTAATAGTCGGGCGTTAGCCAGTGAACCGTGCATTAGGGTCCGCACGATGTTTTTTTTCATTTTCGTAACCTACTATACCTCTAGGTCAATAATCCGATGTGCCACCCAGGCACCCTTGAGCGTTTTTGTATCAACCCATTAATATGCAAATTAGTCATCGCCATTAAAATAAATACTGTTTTCCTGAATATATCGAATAGTAGACATCCAAAACAATCAAAATAAGAGGTCCAAGCAAATTTTTCGTGGTCTCTTGTTATTATTACGTCAGGGAACTAATTATGGTATGCAAATTTGTCACATGAATATGCAAATTAGCTCTGACCAATATAACGTCACGCTTTTCGTGTGTATCTCCTCAATAGGCAAGCGGTAGGTACTGCCTAACGCACCAAATTAAATACCCCCTTCCCGTACGTGCAAAACGCCAAAATGGTATATAATTTGAAAGTAAGTCCAAGATATCATCTTCACAACGAGGTCTGCTTAGAACTGCCAAATGATGCAGTAAGCGTGACACCAAGGTCAAACAAGGTCACCGTAAAATGATAAATTTTCGAAACTGTGAAATTACAATGGTTGCATATATACTTTATTTAAAAACAAAATGGGTATGATATATATTTTGGGAAAGCTTATTGTCTCTCCTGTCACAATGAGACACGACTTGGAGCTGTTACCCGGAATAGTAAGTGTGGAGCTAAGGTCAAACAAAGTCACCGTGAAATTATGAATATTCGAACTTCTGCAATATGGCACACTTCATAAAGTTACAATAACTCAGCATCTGCTTCGTTCCTATGGACATGTTATACACAGTGTGAAAGAACAATTTATTCTCGTCAAAATGTAATATGACTTGGAGATGTTAGTTGATGGAGTTTGTATGGAGCGACGATCAAACAGTATCACCGTCAAGTAATAGATGTTCGAAATTACGCCATCCCGTAAACGTTATAAAAACCAATGGTGACTTGTATACGTTACAGTAAAGACACCACCAAATGATGAATGTTGAAAACAGCGCTGTTCCGCAGACATTGTGCAATTACAATGTTTGTATATATACTTTGTCTACCTACACTAGGCCATGTTATACATCTATATGTGTACTGTATACCCGTCAAAATGAGACAAAGCATAGAGTTGTAAAGTGGTGGTCTAAGTGACGAGTGAAACTTGAAAGTGAAAGTTGATGGTCACTGTCAAATGATGCATCAACCAATATCACCACGTTTGATGAGTATGCAGACATTTTCGTTCCACACATCATGAAGCACTTAAATCACTCCAACAATATTGGCGTCGACCGGGACACGTACCTCGCCAACAGGATCAAATAGTCCACAAGAGAGAAGCGTGGTGACGGGATTCTGGGGAAAGTAACATTGGACAACGATGTGCCAGTAAACTGGAAATACTTTCATCGCGATGTTACCAACATACAGGAGCTATTTGCATTTCTCTCCATTAAGGTTGCAAAGCTCCATTATCTCGGTTGAAAGGAAGTGTTTAACACTTCAGACACCTCAGCCGTCGTCACTAGGTGCAACAATGACATGCTACATCCAGTAAGACCTTGAAGAACCTGGCACGCAACTGTTCAGCCTTGTACAAAATGCGTTGTGGA
Source organism: Escarpia spicata (assembly GCA_963995525.1). Lineage (NCBI taxonomy): Eukaryota > Metazoa > Annelida > Polychaeta > Sabellida > Siboglinidae > Escarpia > Escarpia spicata. The sequence continues at coordinate 34,586,650 of OZ023206.1, forward strand.
AAAAGGATGAAAGCCAAGCATTATTCGCAATGTGTTTCCGATCGTTAGGAGTTTATCAAGTTTATGTCCAGCTACATAAATTTGGATAGGTTTTTGTTAGGCAATAACATTATTCATCATAATGGCAACGGCATCCATCATGCTCTGGGAAAAGACCTGTCACGTCATTGCCGGTTGTCAATAGCATGGGAAACCTAAATCTCATACCAAGAAGGAACCGCAACATTCACACATCCATTTGCATCTGGAATCGCGACACTTCAACTCCTGGAACGTATCACCATTGCCCTCTGTAAATACAGTTGCAGCGTGCGTGGTGTCTGTCATCGAAGCAATGAAAAAGATATTCTGTCAAAGGAATAATATCACTAAGATATTCCAATAACCCTGGATGCTCTTTAGCAGTATTCAGAGCGCCTAGCGTAACAAGCTTTTATTTGGTTGACCAGTCAACTGGTTCATCAGCAGATGCCCACTCCAGATTGCTGGGGGTGGACATAGGACGTGAAGAGGCTGTCATGTGCACAAGAACATATCAGTTAATTAATACAAATATTTTGACACAAGATGATTTTGTGACCCTCAAAATTACTTTCAAATTCAAAATAATTGAAGGTGACATCCTCCATCATCTATTTTCTCATCCCATGGGTGATGTAAAAATGCCGTAGAAGAATAACATCACCTACAATCTGCGGAATGGTACAATTTCAAAAATGCATGTATCTTTTGATGGTGACCTTGTTCAGTCTTCACTCCATAGTTAGACCACCACTTTACAATTTCATGCTAATCAATTTGACGGGGATACAATACGCATACGTGTATAACATGACCCAGTGTAGGAAGACAGAATATATAATTATGCAAACATTGTAATTGTACAAAGTTTGCGGAATGGCGCAGTTTTGAACACTCATCACTTGGTGATGACCTTGCTCGACCTTCACTCCACACTTACTGCACCACTTGATAGCTCCCCTTGTATCCTGCATTTAAGGGGAGAAAGTAGGCTTTCAAAATGTATATCACATTTAACAAGATTTAACAAGATTGCCATCCAGAGAATTAACTATAGATGGCAGGTGGACAAGGAAGCCCTTTGGCTTATTGAGAGTCCAACCCTTTTATTTACATATATCCAGCCCTTCTGAGGTATGTGTCGATTTTATTTTTAAACATATTCACACTACTAGCACCCACACAATCATCAGATAATCTGTTCCATTCATTCACAGTCCTTTGTGAAAATGATAACTTTCTTACGTCTAATCTGCACTGCTCCTTTACTAATGTAACTTCATGTCCTCTAGTCTTTCTATCTTTCTTAACTGAAAAAAACCATTTCTATCAATATTTTCATAACCATTCAATATTTTAAACACTTCTATCTGATCTCCTCTCAATCTCCTGGTCTCTAATGTTGTTAAACCACATTCTTTTAGGCGTTTTTCATAACTAAGATCCCTCAGTTTTGGTATCATTTTAGTCGATCTCCTCTGTACTCTTTCTAGCATATCTATGTCCTTCTTGCGGTATGGCCTCCACCCTTGTACACAATATTCTAAATGAGGCCTAACTATTGTTTTGTACAGCGGTATTATTAGTTCTTTTTCTTTATATGCTAATCAATCCAAGGATTTGATTTCCTTTTGAAGCTGCAATTCCACACTACTCTGAAACCTTCATGTCACCACTAATTGTCAGCCCTAAGTCTTTTTCTTTTACAGTAGTACTTAGTACAGTTCCCCCCATTGTATATTCTACATATTAGTTCCCATGTCATGTGTGAAGGCATTTACATTTCCCAAAATTGAACAACATTTGCCACTTTTCAGACCATTTGATCAACCTGTCAAGATCATCTTGTAAATGCTGTCTATCTCCATCACTTTTAATACTTCTAAACACTTTTGTATCATCTGCAAATTGCAACACCTTGCTAGCTATATCATCGTCCAAATCGTTTATATATATTAAGAATAATGTAGGTCCCAGTACTGATCCCTGTGGAACCCCACTCAAAACTGATTTCCAGTTTGAAGCCTCCCCATCAACAACTACCCGTTGTCTTCTGTCAATCAGCCATTTTTCTATCCAGTTAATTATACCATTTCCTATGCCATGGGCCTTTAGTTTCAGCAGTAATCTTTGATGTGGCACTTTGTCGAAAGCTTTTTGAAAATCTAAGTAGATGATATCTACTGGTGATCCATCATCTACCCACTTAGTGATATCTTCCAAAAAACATAACATATTTGTTAAGCATGACCTCGCTTTTAGAAACCCATGTTGAGATGGGTTTATCAAGTTATGTTTAACAAGAAAATCCACCATGTGATCTTTAATTAGTCTTTCTAATAATTTACAAATCACCGATGTTAAACTAACTGGTCTATAATTATTTGACTTGTTTCTCGAACCTTTTTTAAATAACGGTATAATGTTTGTTCCTTCCACTCTAAAGGAACCACTCCCTCTTCTAATTACAAGATGAAAACTGTTGCAAGCGGTATGCTAATTTGTTCTACAATTTCCAATAGTTGTTTGGGTGGAATACCATCCACTCCAGGTGATTTATTATCCTTCATAGCCCTAATTTTTTTAGCTACCATTTCTGGGGTTACAATTAACTGTCTTAAATAGTCTGATTCTGCCCCCTTGAACTTAGCCTCTGGTACTGGCAGTGAACTAGTGTCGTCTCTGGTAAACACTGAACTAAAATACTCATTCATGTCTTCTGCCATTAAGAATCCTTCTGATATTATATTTCCAGCACTATCTTCTAGAGGACCGACCTTATCCTGAACTTTTTGTTTGCTTCGAACATACGCATGCAAACTCTTGCTGTCTTGTTTATATTACAAGCTAATTTATGTTCATAGCTTCTCTTTGAATTTCTAATTTCAGCTGTAGCTTGGTTTAGTGCTTCTTTATAAATGTTGTAGTCTTCGTCATTTCCAGTACGTCTATATGAGTTCCACATCATTTGTTTATACTTAATTTTTTCTAATGGCTTCTTTCAATAAGTATTTCTTTCTGGTCCGTTTCCCTTGTTTTTTTAAGGGAACAAATTTATCTACGATGCGCTCTATTTCATTCTTTAAGATATTCCAGCATTCTGTTGCTGTCTTATTCTTCAGTGTGTTATTCCAGTCTATCTCTGCTAAATATTTCCTCATTTCCTTATATCTTCCTTTGTGGAAATTTCTCCTGAACTGCTTTTTATTATTTCTTTCTGATTTTACCTTGATGGTAAAATGTATCTGGTTGTGATCACTACTTCCCAGAGGCCCACATAATTTAACATTGTCAACTAATTCATTCTGTGAGGACAAAACTAAGTCTAACACATTCTCTCCCCTGGTTTGTTCTAGCACATGTTGAGTAAGGAAACTATCTTGTACTAAAACTAAAAACTCTCTAGAGATTTCCATTTTATATGCCCATGGTTAAAATCCCGCATAATAACACAGTCCCGTTTGCTCACTTCCCTTATAGCGTTTTGTATTTTTTCATTCTCTTCTATGCTTATGTTTGGACTTCGATAAACTAATCCAACCGTTAACGTTGAGTTTCCTGTAACTATGTTACACCAAACAGCTTCTTCGCAATCTGCTTCTCTTTCTAATTTTATTTCATAAGCCTGGATAGATTCTTTAATATATAAAATAACTCCACCTCCCCTTCTTCCTATTCTATCTTTCCTAAACATTACATATCCTGTCAGTCCCAATTCGGCATCTGATATATTGGTGGTTGCCCATGATTCGGTTATACCTATTACGTGAGGGTCAATATCTTCTACCATAATGTTTAGTTCATTTCTTTTGTTTACTATACTCCTTGCATTTAAACAAACACATTTATACCCAGCTTCAGAAGAGTTTTCCAGACTGTTCTTTGCTGAATTATTTTTGTTGTCTTTATCTGTGCCTCCCCTGCGAGTCCCCCCTGCGAATTTAGTTTAAATAGATGCAACCTGTCCCACTGTCAACAGATCGCAGCAGATTCTCTGAGAATACTGCTGCCCCTTTCCACTTAGATGGAGGCCATCTCTCATGTAAATATCTTCTCTCCCAACAAAGTACCCCCATAAATCTATGAATCCCACGCCCTCTTCCTCACACATCTGCTCAACTAGTGCGTTGATCGCCATCCTCTTACAGTTTCTGTACCTTGCCCCCCTTCCTCCCATTACTGGCAAAATTCCTGAGAGAATAACCTGTTCCATTCTTGTCTTCTTTAGCTTCCTCACTAGATGTCTGTACTTCTGAACTATCCCAGTTGTTCCCTCCTTGTCTGCATTGTTTGTCCCTACGTGTACTAGTATAGACCCTCCCTTGCCATGCCCCAATACCTTCTCTACCCTTTCGGTCACATGCTCTATCCTAGCCCCCGGTAGACATACAACAACGTCTTTCCCCTCGCATATAGTCTTGTCTGTTTTTCTCAGAATTGAATCGCCCATAAACTCTCTCTATTTTCTCCTTGCCCCCCAATCACTGCCTCGGAGTAGCTCCTCCGGTTTGCATATATCTGGTTGTTGTCTTTTCCTCTTGCCGTCTTCTCTCCTGTCACATTCTCTTCCATTCCCTTCTTTCCTGTCGCGTTTTCTCTTGTCCCCTTTCCTACTGTCATCTTCTCTTCTAGCACATTTACTCTCACTTCCTTTCGTCCCTTCTTCTTTCCTCCCATCACATTTTCTTCTCTCCTCTCCCGTCCCTTTTCCACGGCCACCTCCTTCACTACGGTCACTTTCTCCACTGTCACTTTCACGCCTGTCAGGTTTTCTGTTTTTTGCTGGCTGAACACTCTGTATTCTTCCATCAGTCTTCTGTCTCACAGTCTTACCAACTGCCTCTGTGGTATCTACCTCTTCACCACCTGTATCGCTGTCGCGTCTTTCCTCGTTCTCTACAGTCTGACTACCTGTTGATCTATCCCCACTGACCCGTTTTCTTTTCGTATGCCGAACACTTTTCCTACGTCCCTCTGTTTTCTCAATGTCTTGTTCCTTCACACCGGTCACCTTCCCTCTTCTCAGTCTCCTTTCTTCAGTCTCCGTGTCACAACTCTGCTCCTTCTGTGTTGTAGAATTCTCAACTGTCTCCGCGTTATCCCTCTCTGCTCCATCTATATTTGTATGTTGAGTCTCACCTCCATCTCCTTCACTATATCCGTCAACTTACACACCTCCTTCATCAGACATTCCACCCTCAAACACCCCATACACCGAAATGTGAATCCGTCATCTTTGGTCTCTGCCCATGATTTTGAACAGCCAGACAACGCAAAATCCACCCAGCTCTGGCAGTCGTTGCAAACTAAATGTCGTTTTGCCCTGAGTTGCCGCTTGCAAGGTGCCATATCAGAATTTATTTATGTTCAAAATTGTTTTATATAGTCTTTGAAAAGACTTTTCTGTGTACAATTTACACCAGATTGTTTAGGTCATAGTTAGTTATATTTGCTAACACACAGTGACACACCGTTCCTTACCTAGTTACGATGTCGATGACAATGTATTCAAGTTAGCCTTAGATACAAGGTAGTCTTTACAAAGACTGTTTCCTGTGTACTAATATACACTTTAAAAGATTGTTATTTCAGGTTTTAATTACTCATCTAACTACACCGATTATCTCAAATAACGCTATTCTATTGTCGTTCACGTTACGCTAACTTCGCCAGTGACCTACTTTGTAAACAACGTTCCGATTACATTAACGTCCCCAATTATCGCTAGCAAATCGCCTACTTTAATCTACCCTAGATTACTCCCTCTAGCTAACTTTTAACAAAAAATATTGCTTAATATACATCTATAATTACGTTATGTATGCTATACACTCAATAATATAATTTATCTTGATCAAATATCCTTATATTTTCGCAAGTTTGCTGCACCAAATTCAAACCAATTCACCACCGGAAGTTCCCCTGCATGTCAATTTGGTAATGTGTAAGTAGGTAACGTAGATAGGCTATAAGCCACCATCGTTACAGTATAATGTTTGCGAGATGGTGCAATTTCGAACATTTATCGCTTGACGGTGACGCTGTTTGGTCGCCGCTCCACACCACCAACTGAAACCTCCAAGCGATATCTCATTTTGATGGGAAGAAATTGTTCTTTCGCGATGTATGTAACATGTCCATAGAAATGAAGTCGATATAGAGTTATTGTAACCTAATAACGTTCGCCGTATTGCAAAAGTTCGGATATTCATAATTTCATGGTCACCTTGTTTGACGTTTGCTCCACACTTACTATACAGTGCACCAGCTCCATATCGTATCCTGTTTTTACCGGGAGACAATAAGCTTTCTAAAAATCTATGGGTATTTTATTATTAATAAAAGTAGATGTGCAAAAATTGTAATTATAATACTTTTGCGGAAGCGGACAATTTCGAAATATAATAATTTGGTGGTGACCTTGTTTGCCCTTGGAGTCACGCTAGTTCTACGATAGGCTTCGTTGTGATGGGGATAGGGTATACAATTTGGGTTTTTGTATGGGGAGGGGGCATTTAAGTCTGTCCATTAATAGTGCCTATCGCTCGCCTATTGAGGAGATATAAACGATGATCATGAAGTTATATTGGTCAGAGCTAATTTGCATATTCATACGACAAATATGCATACTATGATTTGCTCACTGACGTAATCATACGCAGATACCCTGAAAACATGCGCTTGAACACATCATTTTGATTGTTTGGATGCTTACAATTCGAGATATTCAGAAAAGTAGTATATATTTTAAGGCGATGACCAATTTGCATATTAATGAATTTATAGAAAAACGCTCAAGGGTGCCAGAGTGGCACTCGTCGGATTATTGACCTGGAAGGTTAGAAGGTCACAAAAATGCAAGAAAACATCGTGCGGACCCTAATGCACGGTCCACCTTCAAAAGGACGTTTGACTGCCAGACTATAACTACGCTTTTTTCATTATCGGATTTCATTGATCGTGACTGAGATGACATTTTATTGCATATGCCAACTTTATACTCGAATATAGTCGAAATAAATTACGTTACGTTAACACATCAAACATTTTGCTATATAGTTACCACAACAATACTAAAGTGTTGTTCTATGTACACCAGCAATAGGAAGATTTTATGAATGACAACGGATTGCTCCTTCCTTTTAGTTGCTGAAAGAGTTTTGCAAAAGGATAACCTTTGTCTTGATGGTGCCACATTGACAATTCGGAAACAGACAGGAAGACACTATTTGCCAGTTTCAGTCAGCGTCTTCAGGCAGTTTGATCTCAACAGTAAGTTTCACGAAGTGCAATGATGTTGTGTAAGTGTGCGTGTGTACGCGCGAGCGTGCGTGCTTGATTGCTTGCATGTGTGCGTTCGCGCGATTGTATGTGTGCGTTCGTGGTATGACACGTGTCTGTATTGGTACATGTGAAGAGACTAGCATGGTGACTGTGAATATGGATGCAGTATAATTTGTTTCAATGTACAGTGTTATACCACACAGGTGAAGACATTGAAAACTCCAGCAAAACCTCAACTGACGACATTGAACCAAGCCCCAACAATACCAAAACTGACGAAAGTGACTCTTTGTCCGTCAAGACAATAACTGATGACACCATGGTTTGCCCTGTCCAGTCTCCAGTTCATGACACTGTGTCCAGCCGTAGCAAAACAACTGACGATTATTCCTCAGATGGTGACTCGTTTGTTGTGTTAGACAAAGAAGCTGACGACATTGATCCTGGCTCTAGCAAGACAGCAGTATTAGCGGGTGGCAGTCTGGTTCACCCCAATGACAGCCGCATTGACGAGAATGTGTCTCCCCGTTGCAAGACAACAGGTGGTGACTCTGTGCCCAGTCATAATGAAACCACAGATGGTGACTTATGCGAGCAGTCATGCGACGCAGCTGCCAACATTGATCCCTGCTCTAGGAAGAAGTCAAGTGATGACACTCTGTCCAGACAAAGCGAAACCACGGGTGATGACACTGTCCCCAGCCGTAGTGAAACCACAGTTAATGACACGGTCCCCTGCCGTAACGAAAGCACAGTTGATGACAATGTGCCCAGCCGTACTGAAGCCACAGTTGATGACAATGTGCCCAGCCGTAGTGAAACAACAGGTGATGGCGCTTTGCCGCATGATGGCGAACCCATAGTTGAAGGGACTGCGCCCAGCCGCGGCGAAACCGAAGGAGATGATGGCTTGCGCTATGAAAGCAAAGCCACAGTTGATGAGAATATGTCTTGTGATGGGAAGAACGAAGGCAATTCCAACAAGCCGTACCATGACGAGGCCACATCTATCGAGGCTACATCTAATGACGCCACGAACGAATCGTGCAATAGTGCAACTGAAGAACACCACGCAACATCTATTGCAAGTTTACGTAATCCAGATACAACTGAAGAAAAACATGCACGTCCAGGTCAGTAGGTTCGAAATAAGATTGACATTGTCTTCTTTCTAACACAGGTAACATACATCTATTCTCTTTCTCCACACACACACACACACACGCAGCCTTCCTTACTCCCTCGATCTCTCCTTCCTTCACTCACTCACTCACTCACTCACTCACTCACTCACTCACTCACTCACTCACTCACTCACTCACTCACTCACTCACTCACTCAATAAATCACAATATATCACTCACTTACCCACCCACCCGCTCACCTGCTCACCCACTCACTCACTCACTCCCTCACCCACCCATCACCCACCCACCCGCCCGCCCACCCACCAACCCACTCACTCACTCACTCACTCACTCACTCACTCACTCACTCACTCACACACTCACTCACTCACTCACTCACTCACTCACTCACTCACACTCTGTTTTTCACAGTACATTCACTCACACATTCACTCATTCTTTTACTCATTCACTCACTCACTCACTCACAATATTTCACTCACTCACCCACCCACCCGCTCACCCACTCACTCACTCACTCAATCCCTCACCCACCCATCACCCACCCACCCACCCACCCACCCAATCATTCACTCACTCACTCACTCACTCACTCACTCACAATATCTCACTCACTCACACTCTGTTTCTCACAACACATTCACCCATTCACTCACACAATCACTCATTCTTTCATTCACTCACTCACTCACTCACTCACACACACACCCTCCCTCATTTTCTGAAACACTCGATCACTCATTGACTTTCACACTAACTCAGACACTCCCTCTTTCCTTCCTTCACTCACTCACTCACTCACTCACTCACTCACTCACTCACTCACTCACTCACTCAATCAATCAATCAATCAATCAATCACTCACTCACTCACTCACTCACACACTCACTCACACTCTGTTTCTCACAACACATTCACCCTTTCACTCACACACTCACTCATTCTTTTACACACTCACTCACTCACTCACCCACAATATCTCACTCACTCACCCACCCACCCGCTCACTCACACACTCACTCACAATATCTCACTCACTCACCCACCCACCCGCTCAACCACTCACTCACTAACTCACTCACTCATCCCTCACCCACCCATCACCCACCCACTCACTCAATCACTCACTCACTCACTCACCCACTCACTGACACACTCACTCCCACACTAACTCACTCAGTCATTCACTCATTCATTCACTCACTCACTCGCTCACACACTTACTCACTGATTCCCTCACACTGTAACCCACTGAACAACCCAACTATCCACCACACACACTCTCTCTCTCTCTCTCTCTCTCTCTCTCTCTCTCTCTCTCTCTCTCTCTCTCTCTCTCTCTCTCTCTCTCTCTCTCTCTCTCTCTCTCTCTCTCTCTCTCTCTCTCTCTCTCTCTCTCTCTCTCTCTCTCTCTCTCTCTCTCTCTCTCTCTCTCTCTCTCTCTCTCTCTCTCTCTCTCTCTCTCTCTCTCTCTCTCTCTCTCTCTCTCTCCACACACACAAATAGCGTTCCGTACTCCCTCAATCTCAATATCTACTTCCTTCCATTACTCAGTCACTCCTCACTCACACACACACACACACCCTCTCTCTCTTACTGAATCACCCTATCACTCACTCACTCCTCCACTAACTCACACTCTCCCTGTTTCCTTCAATCACTCACTCATTCACACACTCACTAACACTATTTTTCTCACACACTCACTCTCTCACTCACTCACTCACTCACTCACTCACAATATCTCACTCACTCACCCACCCACCCGCTCACCCGCTCACCCGCTCAACCGCTCACCCACTCACTCACTCATTCACTCACTTACTCACTCACTCACTCACTCACTCACTCACTCACTCACTCACCAACCCATCACCCAACCACCCACCCACCCACCCACTCACTCAATCTCTCATTCACTCACCCACTCACTGACACACTAACTCACTCAGTCATTCACTCACTCACTCGCTCACACACTTACTCACTGATTCCCTCACTCTGTACCTCACTGAACAACCCACCTATCCACCACACTCACTCTCTCTCCCTCTCTCTCTCTCCCTCTCTCTCTCTCTCTCTCTCTCTCTCTCTCTCTCTCTCTCTCTCTCTCTTCACTCACACATAGCGTTCCTTACTCCCTCAATCTCAATATCTTCCTTCCATTACTCAGTCACTCCTCACTCACACACACACACACACACACACACACACACACACACACACACACACACACACACACACACACACACCCTCTCTCACTTACTTAATCACTCGATCACTCACGAACTCCTCCACTAACTCACACTCTCCCTGTTTCCTTCAATCACTCACTCACTCATTCACACACTCACTAACACTGTTTCTCACACACTCTCTCACTCGCTCGCTCGCTCACTCACTCACTCACTCACTCACTCACTCACTCACTCACTCACTCACTCAATCACTCACTCACTCACTCACTCAATCACTCAATCACTCAATCACTCTTTTACTCACTCACTCTCTCATTCTCCCCTGCCCTTTTCCCTCTATTTCTATCTGACTACTTATATCCCTTCTTTTCATTCTTTCTCCTGCATTTTCTTTGCTTTGGTATCGGCGTTTGGATGTATAGTTTGTTTCGTGTGTAAATTGTGTATATGTAATTGCACACAGTGAACTATGTCGACGTGATGCGACTCTTGTAGCGTCGCCAGCTCATGATGTATGGGACGCGAAAACCATCGAGGTGTGTGGAATTAAGTCATCCACAATTGACGATGCCATTCAGCTGTTCTTTGAGAGCAAACGTAATTCTGGGGGTAACACGGTTGACACAGTAAAGCGAGACACAGACAACAGCGTTACTTATGTAACATTTGAAAATACAGAGGGTTGGTGTATATATATTTATTATTGCACAGAACAATAATGTATATTGTGCAACTAAGATGTGTGTGTTTTTAAATAATTGTAACATTTGAAAATACTGACGGTTAGTATTATACTTGCGTGATATTTTATTGATAATAGATAGCTGTCCATTGCGCACACTGGAGAAGAGTACATAGTTAAACTGCACACAAATACGTAGTTCTACTGCTTTTCGTGAAGTGATGTCGATCCATGAGTATCACGTTGCTGACGCGAGAGGGAATGTGTGCGGAAAAGTATCAACTTAATCAATATATTGTTTTATTTTTAGGTTTTCTTACGTTCTGGGGGCATGCGGCATAGTTGGATACAGAATGAATAAATAGTTTTATTAACCGTGAAAGATCGGTCTTTTGGCAGATGTCGGCATTAAATCGATAAACCGTGATGTTATTAGAAACATTTAGTAACTAGCGTCTATGCAATCGCTCGAAAACCAGTGGCTGGATGGGGAAGTTTGTTACAAAGAAACATTTCAACCACAATACATATGTGTGTCTTATATTATTGAGCAGACTTTAATATTTACTGAACATTGATCTCTTACTGATCAACATTAATGTGTAGGCAGAATACTTTCACATTAATATTGACTATCTATAAAATTAGTATATAGGCTACCAGCTCGATACGTTATACTTCTCTGGTAGCCACCTCATCTGTGTTACATTGCTCTTGAATTATATTCTATATCATCTTGATGAGGAAATCAATTTACTTACTTACTTACTATTGCTATATGTAGTAAAGTAATAATAGTTGTCATTCATTGTCATGGAAACACTTCTCAATAACTATATTGCCCGTTTTACCATGCATTAAAAATGGACATTATCTTTTAGGAACACACGACATTGTTAGTAATACAATTGGTGAAACATGTTATCAGATACTTGCAAAACACACATCACACAGTATTCGATACATATATGTTAGTCACAGCTCGATCAAATATAGCTGTTCAAGCCTTGATTGTGTCTCAGTGGATATTTCTATGTTGGTTTAACCTCACAGCATACGCGACTTTTGTACTCTGCTATGCCTATCAACAATGGGCAAATCTCAATATTGATACTATATTTTTTCGTTTTATTCGCAGTTGCTGACAGAGTTTTGAAAAAGGCCAATCTTTGCCTTGATGATGCAGCACTGACAGTCCGGAAAGCAACAAAAATGCAAGATGTACACGTTTCTCTCAACGACTCCGGACAGCCGCAACACTCCGGTAAAGGTCGTGTAATATATAGATGATCGTTTCTTTAATTTGTCATGTTATGAGTACGATTCTTGTGTTGTGGTTTTATGCTAAAATATGTATTCATTTGAATATTTTGGAATATATGAAGTTTATTTGATTTTAACGACTGTGTTTACCAGGGATGGCTCAAGTACATGCACTATGTATTTAAGTACAAGTACTTTCAATTTTGCCAAGTCCAAGTAAAAGTACTTGTTTAAAGATATAGGCAAGTACAAGTACTTAATTAAAACCCAAGGACAATACAAAGTACTCTGACAGTTTTAGTCAGGTACTATCAAGTACATTGAACGCTATATTTATATATGTTTCATAATGGTGGAAGTCAAAGCAGTGAAAACCCAACAGCAGCAGCATTATGCATGTATTTATTATTTAAGTCAAGGCATAAAATACTGGCATGTATAAGTACGTAAAAACATATATCGGCGATAATAGAACATATTCATAATATATAGCATACTGGCGTAATAAAAACATGCATATATAATAGAACATGTTTGCAATAATTTAACATAACATTACCTTCATGTCCTTCAACAAGTTCGTTGTTGCCACAGAGCAGAAGGAATTCTTCATATTACAGTGTTTACACTGGGCTTTGTAGTTGCCTTGTTCATTTGTTGGCACAAAAAAGTGATCAAACGATGCTGATTTGTTCGCCATGTCTGTACTCTGCAGTCTTGTAGATGTACCTGACAATATGCTTGCTTGTCAGCAGTGCCAGGAACTAAACATCAACATATCTGAGGTTCTGAACAGATTGCAATTGATTACTATTCAGTCATTGTCATTAGCCAAGACAATTATGTTTACCACAAGAGTCCACAATACAAGTGAACTGGTGGTTTCAGAACATCTGAAGCCCCTACAGCTGATCAAGAGATTAGTTAGTTTTAGTTTATCCCATGTAATTGACACATGGCTTCAAATCTCAGCTGACATGCCTGTAAGTGCCTGTGCTTCTCCTCCCCTTCATGCGTATAAACCAAACAACATGTAGTCATGCACCATCAGTTATGTTTCATGTTATGAAGCTTTGTGCAAAGTAAGAATAAATATACAGTAATTTTCACTGTAGCCATTTTTTTCAATCCTTCAATGTCACGGATTAGCGAGGTCTCCGTACACTAGATGACTCAGGTCTAGTAGGGTTCTTATATATCAAGGTCAACGCATATGAGAAAGAACGGTTATCGTGAACAAGCAACAAAGAAAGAGGAAAATGTTATAAACTTTATTACAAGATATCTTCCTTTTAGTAAGTATCTCGATTAGCAAAAAAATGAAAAGAATAAAGAAATCCTTATACCCAAATCTTAACAGAACTTAGTAAACAATAACACTGAATCTTTGAATCTATCTAACTAAAAAAGTAAATATACAATTAATCGTTCAGTTATCAAATTCCTCTTCCTTTCTAAGGTAGATTATTCCACCGACCAAACAGTAGGTGCCAAATGTTATCTAAGAATAACTCCCATAAGATAAATACACAGCATATAGCCAGCCCTCGCGGACTCTCATTACAGTAATCGGTTACAATAAATATATATATGAATACTTCAAGGGTAATGATACCTCACTTCAAAATCACAGATAATTACCATTCATAAAACAGCAAATAATAGATACGTTCAATTAGAAAACAGACATTTACACTGGGCTAGTCCATCTCGAATCTATACGAACTATTGTTGAAATCAACAGGCCGAGCTCAGAAAACAATCAGAACGGTGTATCTCGGCCGCACGAGTGATGATGTCGGGCAATTGACGCTTGCCGTCGTACGCCGCGAATTCTCGAGTCGTGTCCGTTCTATGATCGACTTGTCTCGCACGGTCGCAAACGATTGCGAAGTCAGTAGAATACGTTCGCGTGAAAGACGATGCCGGGCGGTAGACGCTTACCGCCGGCCGCTACAAATTCTCGAGTCGCATTCGGTGTTTCGATCGAGAGGTCTTGCCCTGTCGCAAACGATCGAGAAGTCGGATGAATGGGTTCGCGTGAATGACGACGCCGGGCAGAATACGATTACCGCCGGCCGCTACGAGTCGCATTCGGTCAAGCTGTCGGACGATGTCGCTGTGAGACGGCTGTTCGAGGATGGCCCGAGCTGGGGTGAGCGCGTCACGATTATCGCTCATCGACACACATACCTTGGGGCCGACCGAATAGTTGCCTCAATAAACTGCTGACGTGGCGGCATGGCTTCTTCGAAGCTCGAACAGTCACTCTGGACGCTGAATATTGCACACACAAAATTTGGGAACGTAACCCACGTTAACGATTCCCACCACGCTTCACGACTTAATTTGCCACTCTCTAGGCAGCAGGGTAACCTGTGTCGTTTAACCCTGGATCTGTCCCAGTCCTTCGCCAGCGCCCAGATGACGAAATGCTTATGACAGACGTTTATATAAGCGGACCTATTTACATATCATATGACAGGTTTCCATCATTTGTATTGGTTAATACAATAAACAATTCAAGCTACGCATTGTGCAACACCCTCTACGATACAGTGAAACCACCTGCTTGCATAGAAACGCTAGCAACAGAATACCACGCCCCACTGAGCGCATCTGCAACCGAGTTAGTGTAATTACGTAACTAAGGCGGTTGGTCAACATTCTGCCTATCTACTAGCTTGACCGTCCTCAGTTACCAAATTAAACCTATGGAAAGTAGATTTAAACACCCACAAATAGCAAAATGCTACATTCAGATAGAGCCAAATACATAACGAAAACTTAAAGTGTACTTGGGAATGTACTTGACAAGTCTAAGACTTCGACAGTCAAGTACAAGTCCAAATCCAAGTACTGTACTCAACAAAATAGTAAGTACAAGAACAAGTCCAAGTACAGTACTTGCTATACTTCAGTACACAAGTACTCAAGTACTCGAATACTTGAAGCCATCTCTGCTGTTTACATGCTTGCAAGAAGAAATGTGTTCAATCGCCACAGACCCAGATAAGAATGCAAATACATTTCACACCTGAGTAGTGGTGTTTGGGCATAAGCCCATATGGGGTTAATCAAGGTGGTAGCTAGCCTAAAACAAGCAAGTGGGAGGCAGTAAAAACACAGTAACCCCTGTTGCTGCAGTCTAGCATATTATCTAGAGAATTTCGCCCTCGGCTCAAATATTGTTTCAGTGTCGATCGCTTAGTATGTGGGAATGAAAACAATACATGAAAATAAATCATTAATAACAAATGATAATACATTTACAAAAAATCGACAGCTATGATATGATATGCAGAATGTCGGTCCAACAGTTACATCCGTCTGAAATTCTGTTATAAGATCTTTTCCCCTCGCCGACGCGTACAGTGATTCGCTGATTGGCTTTACACAAATGAACCTCTTCGGGGTTTGGATGACTTCCTATGGACATGTGATATTCCGAGGCCATTCAGCCGTCTTTCTGTCATTGTGAGGCGTCATTGTGAGGCGTCGCAGGACAGAACGTGAACGCTCGCATTCAAAGTTTCCAACTGGTGTGGTGTAGTGAGGAAGATGTTTATGATCTTGCTGATGATGCCAATGTTTGACCACACTCCGAAATCAGTTCACGTGAAGACAGCGGTCGTGGAAAGTGTGGGTCTTCTTTCGCCACTTTGCGATTTCCACAGGAAGCTCGTTTGTTCAGCCAACCTGAGATGCCTACTAGAACTGTAGTACTCAGATAGTCCTATGTCATCTCGTTTCTGTAGGTTGGACCGCAGGAAGTCTCCAGCTGCAATGAGCCCATCATGGTCAATCAAAAATCGTTCAGCCAACTTGCCAAGGACGTAATCGATCAGTAAATGGGTAAAATGTATTGATGCGATAGTAATCAGGTACTGACTGGTCAGTTGCGCCAGCATTGGTGCGATGGCGCTGAAGCTGTGCCGTTCTGGGTTTACGAATCTCAATACCTGTAAAGTTGGCCACCAGACCAACACGGCGTCAAATTATTTCATCCCACCCTGATGTCCCTGCAGTCCCGGATGTATTTACTCGCCAAAGAAATGACCGCATATGCATCGCCCATATCGTGGTGCTAGGCTTGTAGATTCTTGGCCATGTACCCAAGAAAACTGAGGACCTTCTAGGCCACCATTATGCATACAATGGATTGTGAATCTTCTAGAAGACGGCCATTCGCGGATCGAGGATTTCGGAAGATATAATGCGGGCCAGTTCCTGAAAATAAGGCACTTTGACCAATAAGTGGGCATGGAATCACACGAAAACCAGCAATGTCATCAGTAATATAGGCTAGACAAAAAGGGCACTTTCACTTTGTAAAGTAAAATGGCGCTGTTTTGTATTTTTCTGGTAGAGTAACTGCCCCCTGCTAGCTATGGCCCTGATAATCATCACGCATGCACACTCACGCACGAACAGCACTGGTGCCATAAATAAATGTTATGTCACACGTATGTGATATATGTTATTGCAGATAATGAGCCAAACAGAAATGATGTTACACTACAGAGAGACAATCTTGAAGTGTCTCCAGCGCAGGATGCATGGGACGGGAAAACCATCGCGGTTTCTGGAATTAAGTCATCGTCAACCGACGATGCCATTGACATGTTCTTTGAGAGCAAACGTCGTTGTGGAGGAGATACGGTTGGCAAAGTGCAGCGAGACACGGACAACAACGTTACTCTTGTAACGTTTGAAAATCCAGATGGTTGGTATTGTATGTGTAACGCAGCTAACAGAATTCGATCCATTGTTCCAACTGTTAAGGTTTGTTCAGAATCACAATTGGTTAGTGTCTAACAGCTGGAAAATGCAATGTTTTCTGTTAATATATTAGATAATACGTAGTTAGCATATGTATTTATCAAAAAACCATTATCTATATCAGGATATATTTAACATAACCGCGTACATACACCGCTAGTTCAGAAACACGCAAACATTTGCGAACGATACGATACGGATATACGGTACAATAATAATTCTCCCCATTTCCATACAAGTCAGTCATCACCATTTCAATATAAATCGAAAATGTTGCTTGAAAATTATGCCATACTTGTCATTTTCCTGCATCTTCCACAATTTTCACAAATTAAAGTCATCCCTGAAGCAATTTTTTTACTGATCCCGGCAGTAAAATAAATCGATAGTATCTATGTAACAAAAATGGACTAGTGGTGAAACGATCATTAGCTGTTCTTTTCTTCATAGTTGCTGAGCGAGTGTTGGCAATGAACAATCTTTTTCTCGATGGTGCCGAACTAACAATTCGGAAAGCGACGCGAGAGAAAGAAATTCACGTTTCCGTCAGCGACAGGAGGCAGCAGACTCCCAACGGTAAGAGTCTTGCACACACACACTCGCGCACGCACGCACGCACGCAAACACACACAAACAAACTGAATGGACGTCATCATTTAAACAACATGTTCATGATATGACTGTATTTGTAGAGAATGAACCAACCAGCGCAGACCTGGCTCTAGAAAGGTCGAAAGTTGAAGTGCTTCCAGCGCAGGATTCATGGGACGGGAAAACCATCGAGGTGTACGGAATTAAGCCATCGACAACCGACGATGCCATTGAGCTGTTCTTTGAGAGCAAACGTCGTTCTGGAGGTGACACGGTTGACAAAGTGCAGCGAGACACGGACAACAGTGTTACTTATGTAACATTTGAGAATACAGAGGGTTAGTAAATATATATTTATTACTGCACAGAACAATAATGTAGATTGTGCAACTAAAATGTGTGTGTTTTTAAAGTTATTTCGCATTTATCTTTTTCAAAAAGAATGTCTATATTGTGTAGTGGCCTTGGTGTATTCTGGTTTGTTTTTATTCATGGCGCATGAATGTTAATGCCATTAGGCCACTATTAATAGATAATCTTTTATATATATATATATATATATATATATATATATATATATATATATATATATATATATATATATATACATATATATATATATATATATATATATATATATATACATATACATATATAAGATTCTCTATTAATAGTGGCATAATCGCTTTAACATTCATGCGAACCAGAATACACCCCAAGGCCACTATATATATATATATATATATATTTATATATGCAAGCACCAACACAAGTCATGAATAGTGATGAAATAAGGCCAAATGAATGACGTTTATTAAAGAGATTAATTTAAAGAGAGAGAAATGTGGGCTCTACATCCCAAGGCAAGGCCTGTGACTGAGCCCATACTAGTCTCCTGTACCTCTGGATGACAGAGCCCACATTTCGGCATATACAACATTAGCAGTATTGTTATAGACATATAAAACAACAGCATTACTACTGTAATCACAGTAGACCTTATGCACTGTACCGTACTAACCAAGCACACCATTCATTCACACTAACTATAATCCCGACTACCTGCTGAAGAGTTACACTATATGAAGATTTAGCCTAAACCTATAAGTGGGGCCATTACGCCACCGGTCACCGAAACATGTGACCACCCCACTACCAATGTGAAAATATGCCATTACTGAATCGATAGAAACAATAGATGCTGAGGCTAAGCCTCCAACATGCATGTGTGTCAAAAAAAGCATAACCATTTCCACCAAGATTGGCAGACGAGGATACATGCCTCGTTACTGCTCATAGAGAGCTCTCGTAACAAGACTAAAAAATTCCCCAAGCTCACTGGGGAGACACTACAACTGAGTAGCCGTGTAAGAGACCCGTCGAATTCACTCCGCAACATTGGCGAACCATCCAGGTACGCTAACAGGATACCCTGTACTGGGCCCCCGACATGAATAAATTCCCTTAACACTGCTGCTTAGTAATTAACAGAACCTTATTAACATCCACCCATCTCCTGCAAAGATTATAGGCTGTGTTGTGCACTGTGCTTAAAACAACCCAAGGATACTGTAATAATTAAGGTCACCAGATAGATAGTATAACATCTCCTAAATACAAACTTCCTTTGAATTCCAACACCAGGATGCAGCTTCTGGTGTGTGTCAGGAATGTGTTGAAGCCATTATTAGCCTCTCCAATGGTGTATCCCAACAATAAGTAACCAGCTTGCTAATCATGCAATGTTTCCCTGAGCAGATATTCGTTATGCAATCTTTGACAGCCATTTTCTCAAAAATATTTTTCTTTAAAGTTCTGCATTTGGAAACGGGATATCTCTGGGAATAATTATGCTATATAACAATGTTTTCAGTGATGCATTCAGCACCTTCTACTGTGTGTAATGGTCAGACACTGTTTAAAAATCATGAATAGTTTGAAAGATATAGCCATTTTTGGTGCCAAAAAAAAACAAGATTTGTTTTCGTATTTTACCAAAAAATTATTTTAAAATTAAAAACCTCTAAAAAAAAATTTTCTCGGGTTATCATTGCACAACAGAATCTGTAGAGAACATGGATTTGCAATAATTATAACTATATATGTGTTCAATAACAAATGGCAGGTTTCCAGATTTGCCAATATTTGCTCCAAATGGTGGCCATTTTGTTTGTTACCATGGAAACGGGGGGTCTGGCTGAAAAAGTTCAATATATGTTTTACTCAGTAAGACCCATTTCATGCATTGAACAGAAAACAAACACAAAATTGAACTGTTTGCACCAATTAAAAAATAATCTTATCCACCTGCCATGTCTGGCC
Source organism: Escarpia spicata (assembly GCA_963995525.1). Lineage (NCBI taxonomy): Eukaryota > Metazoa > Annelida > Polychaeta > Sabellida > Siboglinidae > Escarpia > Escarpia spicata. The sequence goes on from OZ023206.1 coordinate 34,606,942, forward strand.
TTAAAATCACTATTACCTACACTCTCACACAATGTCTGATCATAGGTCGTGCATTGCATAGCTAAAGTCCTCGACCTGTAACATAAAATATGGTGTGTACCCTTGATTAAGACGTCGCATTGGTGCTGCCCCAACTCCAGTTAAGTGTCTGTTTCTGGACTGAAACCACTTGCAACTGCCATAAGTGTAGCAGGATGGATTGCTGTTACAAAAGCATGTGTCCTGGGCAGCAGCTTCTCAAAAGATGCCATACTGTGTTCTATATCCTGCTCCCACAAATGCCAAATGTATCCTTGCATTCGACTAACTGTCCACCACCACCTGGAGTCTGAGTGTACAGTCATGCCTCCTGTGTTGAGCAGTTACTGGCTCCGACGCACTCTCGTTGTCGCAGCAGCAATCTGCCAATGTCCCTACCAGGCAGCCAAATATGTCCAAGTGTATTTTGTCGAGTGTAACCGATCCTGCCCCTGACTCGGCTGTTGGCTGACTCAAGGTTGAATTTCAAGAGAAATTCTACAAAAATAAATATACAGCAGGACATTACTCGAACTACTACACAGAAATTCACTCTCAGCGGCACACACGATAATCAACAATGTTGCATCTGTCAAACATGTTAAGCATGTCTGAAAAACCAGAAACGTGACCATGATGCCAACTAAACACATGGCAGTAATAAATGTGTGTGTTGGCATATGTGGGTGTTGTTAATGTTGGTATATGTACTATCTGTATGACATGATATTATACTCTTGCATGTTTATGTTTATATTTGTAACTGAATGTGCTGCACAGACAGAAACACAAGTGCTGTGCGAGGATCAAAAAAGCATTCTTTATCTTTAATTGTATTATGTCACATGCCTCCAGTAATGCATGACGGTAATCATATTATTTCACGTACCACCAGCAACGCATGTCGGCAATCATATTATTTTACATGCCTCCAGTGACACATGGCGGCAATCATATCATTTCATATGCCTCCAGCAATGCATGGCAGTAATCATATTACTTCACATGCCTCCAGCAATGCATGGCGGTAATCATATTTCACATGCCTCCAGCAACGCATGGCAGTAATCATATTATTTCACGTCCCTCCAGTAACGCATGGTGTTAATCATATTATTTCACATGCCTTCAGAAACGCATGGTGGTAATCATATTATTGCACATCACTCCAGTAACACATGACGGTGTGTTGCCATACGAAACACTGCACCAGCAGCAAAACAGTAACATAAGCACTACAATGCATGTAAGCACTGACCCGACAAAGCAGGAATTTAGAAAGACCCAACAATGTGTTGACATGCAAAAAACTGCCCCAGCAGCAAAACAGTGACGCAAGCACTACAATGCATGTAACCAAATGTCGGGGAGTTGACATGCAAAAAACTGCACCAGCAGCAAAACAGTGACGCAAGCACTACAATGCATGTAAACACTGACCCGACAAAGAGGAATTTAGAAAACCCAAGAATGTGTTGACATGCAAAAAAACTGCACCAGCAGCAAAACAGTGACGCAAGCACTACAATGCATGTAAACATATGTCGGTGTGTTGACATGCAAAAAACTGCATCAGCAGCAAAACAGTGACGCAAGCACTACAATGCATGTAAACACTGACCCGACAAAGAGGAATTTAGAAAACCCAACAATGTGTTGACATGCAAAAAACTGCCCCAGCAGCAAAACAGTGACGCAAGCACTACAATGCATGTAAACATATGTCGGTGTGTTGATATGCAAAAAACTGCACCAGCAGCAAAACAGTGACGCAAGCACTACAATGCATGTAAACACTGACCCGACAAAGAGGAATTTAGAAAAACCCAACAATGTGTTGACATGCAAAAAACTGCACCAGCAGCAAAACAGTGACATAAGCACTACAATGCATGTAAACACATGTTGGTCTGTTGACATGCAAAAAACTGCCCCAGCAGCAAAACAGTGATGCAAGCACTACAATGCATGTAAACACATGTCGGTGTGTTGACATGCAAAAAACTGCACCAGCAGCAAAACAGTGACGCAAGCACTACAATGCATGTAAACACTGACTCGACAAAGAAGAATTTAGAAAACTCAAGAATGTGTTGACATGCAAAAAACTGCACCAGCAGCAAAACAGTGACGCAAGCACTACAATGCATGTAAACACATGTCGGTGTGTTGACATGCACAAAACTGCACCAGCAGCAAAACAGTGACGCAAGCACTGCAATGCATGTAAACACTGATCCGACAAAGAGGAATTTAGAAAAACCCAACAATGTGTTGACATGCAAAAAACTGCACCAGCAGCAAAACAGTGACGCAAGCACTACAATGCATGTAAACATATGTCGGTGTGTTGACATGCAAAAAACTGCACCAGCAGCAAAACAGTGACAAAAGCACTACAATGCATGTAAACACTGACCCGACAAAGAGGAACTCTGAAAACCCAACAATGTGTTGACATGCAAAAAACTGCACCAGCAGCAAAACAGTGACAAAAGCATTACAATGCATGTAAACACTGACCCGACAAAGAGGAACTCTGAAAACCCAACAATGTGTTGACATGCAAAAAACTGCCCCAGCAGCAAAACAGTGACGCAAGCACTACAATGCATGTAAACACATGTTGGTCTGTTGACATGCAAAAAACTGCACCAGCAGCAAAACAGTGACGCAAGCACTATAATCCATGTAAACACTAACTCGACAAAGAGGAATTTAGAAAACCCAAGAATGTGTTGACAGGCAAAAAAACTGCACCAGCAGCAAAACAGTGACGCAAGCACTACAATGCATGTAAACACATGTCGGTGTGTTGACATGCAAAAAACTGCACCAGCAGCAAAACAATGATGCAAGCACTACAATGCATGTAAACACTGACCCGACAAAGAGGAATTTAGAAAAACCCAACAATGTGTTGACATGCAAAAAAACTGCACCAGCAGCAAAACAGTGACGCAAGCACTACAATGCATGTAAACATATGTCGGTGTGTTGACATGCAAAAAACTGCACCAGCAGCAAAACAGTGAAATAAGCACTACAATGCATGTAAACACTGACCCGACAAAGAGGAACTCTGAAAACCCAACAATGTGTTGACATGCAAAAAACTGCCCCACCAGCAAAACAGTGACGCAAGCACTACAATGCATGTAAACACATGTTGGTCTGTTGACATGCAAAAAACTGCACCAGCAGCAAAACAGTGACGCAAGCACTACAATGCATGTAAACACTAACTCGACAAAGAGGAATTTAGAAAACCCAAGAACGTGTTGACATGCAAAAAACTGCACCAGCAGCAAAAAAGTGACGCAAGCACTACAATGCATGTAAACACATGTCGGTGTGTTGACATGCAAAAAACTGCACCAGCAGCAAAACAGTGACGCAAGAACTACAATGCATGTAAACACTGACCCGACAAAGAGGAATTTAGAAAAACCCAACAATATGTTGACATGCAAAAAACTGCCCCAGCAGCAAAACAGTGACGCAAGCACTACAATGCATGTAAACATATGTCGGTGTGTTGATATGCAAAAAACTGCCCCAGCAGCAAAACAGTGACACAAGCACTACAATGCATGTAAACACATGTCGGTGTGTTGACATGCAAAAAAATGCAACAGCCGCAAAACAGTGACATAAGCACTACAATGCATGTAAACATCAACCCGACAATTAATGAATATACAAAAACCCACCATAATGCATTGACATGCAAAGAAACTGCCACAGCAGCAAACAGTGACACCAGCACTATAATACATGTAAACGCACAGACCTGACAAAGCAGGAATGTATAAAAAACTGAACATAATGTGTTGGTCTGGAAACAGAAAACTGCCCCAGCAGCCAACAGTGACATACGCACTACAACGCATGGCAGTAACCTTATTGTAGTGCGTAGAGAAATTGTTAATGGATCCATGTGATCCTGCTGGTCAAAGTCCCTATATGTTGTAAATAGTCACTATGTTTTATATAAATATATATATATATATTGTTTTTACATATTTATTTTTTCCATTTTCATTATTCTTTTTATTTCTTAACTTATTAGCTGGGTTTACTTATTTATATATTTCACTTATTATTTTTAAAGGTGTACATTTTATTCCATTAGCATGTATTACTTAAATGTACATGTACTATGGGTTTTTGTAACCGAAATAAAACATTCATTCAATGCATGTAAACACGGACCCTACAAAGCAATGTGGCGCCACCAGGCGAACATATACATGACAACAACACGATCCCGGCGAACCCACCGGGAACTACAACCGCCGCAAAGGTACCATAATGGGGGTAGATGCCAACCGACCGCTGATATCATTCCGTCCAATATGCAGGACCACAACGTCTGCGCGACAAGCAACACTTCGGGACCTGACTGCCGGCGCCATTACGGTGGCGACACGAGCCCTGCGAATACCCTCATACGAGACTTCACAGGGTCGGCCATTCACCTCAAAGCCGTTAAACCGACCGGTCGGTGTCGGGCTTGTCGACTACGAATGCGTTAACCCAATAAACATAACTATGCCTTAAAACTAAGTTACAAGGGGAATTCACTGACATGGTAATGGCCAGTAACGGAATCCGTAAGCAAAAATCAAAATGGCGGATAACAAAGAAAATACTTAGCTGTGAGAACACGGCCGAACAGCGTCAGCAACTTGCGCCCACGAAGTACAGATGACGCTCCTTGAAGACGACTCGCAGGTATAAATGACCGCAAATTCAAATCAATATCGCTCTAACGACCAAATTTTTTGATGTGACCACTCTGTCTGCTTTCACAAAACGAAGAGCTCATTGCAATCTGCCACCGAGCGCCATTACCGCGCGGTGATTGGTTCCTTGTGCCAAAAGAGCACCAAAGACAAAGGGGGGTAATTAGCATCAGGCCTTAGGAGACATTGAGCCAATCATCACTCATCCTGCGTTGTTGCCAGCACAAAAATACATATACAGCACGGTGCCGTGGCCGCATATTCTCATATATGTATATATATATATATATATATATATATATATATATATATATGGGTCATTCCTTGACCAATGGGTGCGACCCTCATCTCTTCAATTTTGGATTGAATCAACTTGGTGAAAGCCTTTGGAAAGGTAAGCAAAAATCCGAAATTTGAGTGTTCTAGCTTCAGTAGTTTTCGTGTTACGGCAATTTGAAATTTGGGACGGCTTCTTAAAATAAATAAATAAATACAATTATTCACATTTCACATGTTAATATCTCTTTCACTATTTAATCTGTCATTGAAACTTTCAAGAATTATTCTATATAACGTATAGATCGCAAAAATATAATTAGAACATAAATACAGTGTATGGTTAATGTGCACCACGTTGATAAACATAATGACTTATTCAATAAATCACTCGCAAGAGGGTTTTTTAGACCTTGATTGTGAGCAAAATACACATCCCTCCGACACTAGTTGTATATAATTGATATATACACATGCAAGTGTGCAAATCAAAATAATAATGCAGATGTTTTTTACAAAAATACAAAAATACAAAAATAAATTAACAGGTATTCTCAGATCCACTAAGAAACAATATTATAGCAGTTTACTCGCACAGAAGAAAAATGACATTGCTGGCACCTGGAAAGTACTTAAAACTGTAATGGGAACACTTCGCTTAGGAAATCACTACCCAGATCAGTTTGTTAATGATGGCATAACCATTAGTAATAAGGAAGATGTAGCGAACATGTTTAACAATTATTTTACTAATATCGGTCCGGAGCTGTCAAAGGATATAACGGCACCAACAAATGTTTCTATTTATGACTACCTAGAAAACAGAAACAGTAACAATTTATTTCTAACTCCAGTTAATGAAGATGAAGTTATCCGAGCTGTGAACAATTGGGAAAGTAAAATATCCACAGATTGCGAAGACATAAGTATGCATTTGGTCAAAGAAGTTATTAACTCCATTGCAAAACCTATCACTTATATTTGTAATCTATCTTTCACTTCTGGAGTATTCCCGGAGAAAATGAAAATAGCAAAGGTTATCCCACTCTTTAAGTCTGGGGATAAGTATATGTGCACTAATTATAGGCCTATTTCACTATTACCACAATTCTCAAAAATATTAGAAAAATTGTTCAGTTCTCGTTTAGATAGCTTTATTACCAAACACAAACTAATAAACCCAAGCCAATATGGATTTCAACAAAATATGTCAAAATGTCACGCACTAATAGATCTTGTTGATGCAATAACCCAATCATTGGATGCAAAAAAATATGGTATTGGTGTTTTTATCGATTTAAAAAAGGCATTTGACACTGTCAATCACAAAATGTTATGTAAAAAAAGGGAATTTCTTGGTATCCGTGGAGGGGCATTTAACTGGTTAAATAGTTATCTAGAAAACAGAAAACAATTTGTGTCCATTGACAAATGTAATTCTACTGTGCGCAATATATCATGTGGTGTCCCACAGGGTTCGATCCTGGGCCCCAAACTATTAATTCTATACGTTAATGATATGTGTAACATATCTAATCTAGTAAAATACATTCTCTTTGCAGACGATACTAATATCTTTTATGCAAATAGTAGCATCAATAAACTAAACGAAACTGTATGTAACGTTCTGGACCAAATGTATACATGGTTTGCAGTAAATAAATTAACTCTGAACATATCTAAAACCAATTATATGTTATTTGGAAATCGTATGCTAAACAAAGAAATTAATATCAAAATACAAAATGTTATTATCGAAAGAGTAAGGGTCACCAAGTTTTTGGGTGTGTTTATTGATGATCTACTAAATTGGAAAGCTCATATAAAATACGTACAATCAAAGCTTTCAAAAAGTACAGCTATAATGCATAGATGCAGTCATCTACTTGATAGAAATAGTAGACGTATTCTATACAGTTCTCTCTTTTTGGCGTATTTAAATTAATGTGCAGAGATATGGGGAAACACGTACCCAACAAATACTAACTGTATTTTCTTATTACAAAAAAGAGTAATCCGCATTATATTTGGTGCAAGATGGTTGGATCATACAAATTCACTTTACCAACAATTACAAGTTCTAAAATTTCCAGATATCATAGAACTGAAAACATCATTATTTATGTACAAAGCTTACTACAGCTGTTTGCCATCAAATATTCAGTGTTTGTTTACTAGACGGGAAATAGCATACTCAATGCGAGCTAATCATGACCTAGAACGACAGAGAGTCTGTTCTACCATGCGATCAATGTCTCTTTGTGTAAAGGGAGTGCAACTATGGAATTCTCTATGTGATAATTTAAAAACTACTAATACTATTACTGAATTTAAGCGTAAATGCAAGAACCTTTTATTTGAGAAATATCTGGTTGTGGAAACCTAAATAAAATCAAACACAAATATAATCATGCCATTGAGGAAATTACAATATGTGTAAAGATGTGTACTTATGGCATACTTTAAATTTTGAATATGCACATATTCCATTGCATGTTTTCAATTATTGTAGCTAGATGGTTAGATGAATAGCAAATTCGAATAATATAATATTGATGTCTCAAAATACATGTATGTATGTATGTGAATATATGTATGTATATATGTGTGTATACATACATGTATATAATTATATATAAATACATGTCAGGGGTAAATTTACACAAAAGTCAATGACTTCAAGTCAATTTGTTTAATTGTTTTAATTATGTATCTGTACATATTCAAAGGTGGTACATTATTATATTTCTTTTAAAAATAACCAACTTCCCATTAAAAAAGAGGATTTGGGATAGAAAGTATTGCTATAAAACGTTTACGAAGCATAAAGCAAATGCTTGTATAACACAAATATCAAGTAATTCTAAATTTTCTCTTGCACACACAAATTGTACGTGACATACCAGGCGCATCCTTTTTTATGTAACAGTACAGATTGGGCCTGCTTTGACCCATGCATTCATTATCACTTATTTGTAATAAAAAACTTTACACAATCACAAATCAACATATTTCCATCATATTTCTGGATATAAAAACTCGCACAAATATTTAATTCAATATAACATATTATAACATTCAAATTAATCAATGACAGCAGTTTAACCCAACTGATAGCAGTCTCATTAAAACGGCCAAAGCTTGATTACATGCAACAGTTTTCAATTTGTCATTAGAATAGGGAGTGGTTCCTTTAGAATGGAAAGAGGCAAATATTATACCGTTATTTAAAAAAGGTTCGAGAAACCAGTCTGAGAACTATAGACCAGTGAATTTAACATCAGTCATTCGCAAATTATTAAAAAGATTAATGAAAGATCACATGGTGGATTTTCTTGTTAAACATAACTTTATAAACCCATCTTAACATGGGTTTTTAAAGCGCGGTCATACAAAACAATGGTTAGGCCTCATTTAGTATATTGTATTCAAACGTGGAGGCCATATCGCAGGAAGGACATAGATATGCTAGAAAGAGTGCAGAGGAGAGCAACTAAAATGATACCAAAAACTGATGGATCTTAGTTACGAAATACGCCTAAAAATGCGGCTTAACAACATTAGAGACCAGGAGATTGAGAGGAGATAAAATAGAAATGTTTAAAATAATGAATGGTTATGAAAATATTGATAGAAATATTTTTGCACATTTAAGAAAGATAGAAGGACTAGAGGACATGACGTTACATTAGCAAAGGAGCAGTGCAGATTAGATATCAGAAAATTCTCATTTTCACAAAGGACTCTAAATGAATGGAACAGATTATCTGCTGATTGTGTGGGTGCTAGTAGCGTGAATATGTTTAAAAATAAAATCGACACATACCTCAGAAGGGCGGGATACACATATATCAAAAGGTCGGACTCTCGATAAACCAAAGGGCGTCCTTGTCCACCTGCCACCTAGAGTTAATTCTCTGGGTGGCACTATTGTTAAATCTTGTTAAATGTGTTGCGTGCCATGTGCCCATGTCTTGTGTTCCGTTCCAACCCCACGAACAACAAGACATGAACGACAGCACAAACTTGATTACGCAACCAGAGAGGAGATTGGTGTTGCTTTCGAAATCTTTCAGGAAGTGCATCAATGAGACATACCGCGTATGCGCTCGACGTTGTTGCTGGATGACAATTTTGTTTAAGCTTCAATTTGTTCAGTCTGACAGCAATTGGAAATGAACATTCTTTTTAGAAGCTTACATCCTCCAATTATTAAATTCAAGTTATTATCAAGTTATTCAATTCCAAGCAACCAACTGTGTCCCTAATAGCTATTTTGTGTGAAAACAACATTGAATGATATTGGATCCTATTACTTGGTGTTATACAATCACTTTCCTTGGAATCGTCCCGTGATGCAAAGGACGGATTACTGACACTGGTCAGAGTTGCTAAAAAACAACTTTTGGGATTTCTGATTATTTAAGGTTGATAGTTATGTTGTAAATAGGAATGGTTTTTCCTAATAAAAGTTTGCAGCAATACTTTCTATCCCACATCCATTTTTTATCATAAGGTGGATATTTTTTTTAAGATAAATATAACATTGTGCCATCTTTGAATATGTACAGATTCATAATTAAGACAGTTAAACAAATCATATTACTCTGAGAATGTACACTGATATGCATAGATACAAATGTATACAAATATTAACAACGGCATCAGATCTGAACAGCATGTATGTTTTGATCACAATCAATGCTTGATGCAATCAATCAATCAATCACAATCAATGCTCTTGCAAATGATTTATTGATACATTTGGGTACACATCGGTCACCATCCTTCTTGAGAAGGAAGCATGGAAGGATATTGAGAGTTACTTGTTATTTGTGTTATAGGAGAGGTTTATGCCTAGTAAAAGTTTCGTAACAATATCTTCTATCCCACATTGTCTTCTTAGGATGTGAACTTGGTTTATTTTAGAAACATATAATAACATAGCACCTTTGAGCGAGTGTAGATTCATAATTAAGACAGTCAGACACGTCATATTGCTCTGATAATACAAACTCATACACACAACGCACCATCTTTGCATATGTACAGATTCAGAATTAAGACACCCAGATCTGCCATATTTCTCTAATTTGCACACTTGCATGTGTGTATACCAGTTATATACAAATACATTCTGAGGTATGTGTATTTTGCTCACAATCAAGGTCTCAAACCCCTCTCGCGAGCGATTTGTTGAATATATCATTATGTTTATCAACTTGGTACACATTAACCATACGTTGTATTTTGTACTAATTATATTTTGATCTATACCTTGTACAGATTTACTGCACAAAGTTTCAAGATATTAATATAAAATATTAACCTGTGAAATGTGAGTACGTTTATTTATTATTAAGTCACAAATTTCAAACAGCCGTAACTCGAAAACTACTGGAATTAAAACACTCAAATTTAGGATTCTTACTTATCTTACCAAAGACTTTTATGAACTGATTTATTAAAAAAACTAAGAGATGAAGGCAACTAATTTCAGGAATTATATATATATATATATATATATATATATATATATATATATATATATAATATATATATATATATATATATATAATTCCTGAAATTAGTATATGTATATATACTTTCTTCGCAGCTACGAAGACAAAAACAACACATCAGTATTCTGCCCACGTATTTATTCATGCAACGACATCAGGTTAATTTACGTTTTCTACGTGTAAAATGATACACGTGACAGAGACCTTCGTTAAAATTGTCTGTACATATATATATATATATATATATATATATATATATATATATATATATATATATATATATACATATATATATATATATATCGCTGATGTCGTTGCATGAACAAATACGTGGGCAGAATACTGATGTGTTGTTTTTGTCTTCGTAGTTGCGGAGAAAGTTTTGGCAATGGAAAATCTTTGCCTTGATGGTGCCGCACTGACAGTTCAGAAAGTATCAAGCGGGAAAGTCAACATTGCCACGCAGCTGGACCTTGGTGGTGAGTCTCGTGAAGTTAAGAGATGCACTTAATAACGTCACTCTAATTTTAATCTTTAGTAAAATTTCGTTTTGTTTGTTTTCATTTAAAAAGCGAAGAACATTGGTAACTGAAAAACAGATATTAATAACTTGAATACAACGAGTATTTTACGTATTAAAAATATATTTTTTAAACCGCTAAATGCTTAGATAATGTATACAGTTTTCGCGAAAGTTGTGTCATTCGTGCTTAGTCGTCATGAGGAGGCAGTCAACATGGGACAGATATGTGCTCTCCCCGACATCCATCAACACAGATGCACACACACACACGCACACACACACACAGACACTAAAGCGCACGCACGCACGTACGCACACAGCATGACGCATACTGTCCGGCTGCCAGATAATAGTGTTCTTTTCTGAGTTGTCAAGGTAAAACTATAAAGACAAAGGCAATTACATGACAATCATATAACTTCTTCCCATTTGTATAAAACTACATATAATATCATAATTCTTGTATGCTGTATCACATGTATGTTATGTGATTATGTGTCTCCAGCACAGGATGGCTGGGACGGGAAGACCATCGAAGTTCGTGAAATTAAGACGTCGTCAACTGACAATGCCATTCAGCTGTTCTTCGAGAGCAAACGTCGTTCAGGAGGTGACACGGTTGACAAAGTGCAGCGAGACACGGACAACCACGTCATTTACGTGACATTTGAAATGCCAGAAGGTTAGAACTGTATGTATGTTACCACGTAATCAGAACTTGTTCGTGTGCCGAGCCATGGACGTTTATGAATGTAATGGATTAGCGAGGTCTCCGTACAATAGATGGCTCAGGTCTAGTAGGGTTCTTAAATTATAAGGTCAACGCAGATGAAAAGGATCGGTTATCGCGTACAAACAACAAAGAACAAGGACAATTTAATAAATGTTATTACATGACATATTCCTTTAGGTAAGTATCACAATTAACGAAATTAAAAGAATAAAGAAATCCCGTAACCCAAATCTTATATATGTGCTCTCCCCGACACACCCACACACACTCACTCACTCACTCTCTCACTCACTCACTCACTCACTCACTCACTCACTCACTCACTCACTCACTCACTCACTCACTCACTCAATCACTCACTCCCTCACTTCCTCTCTCCCTCCCTCACTCCCTCTCTCCCTCACTCCCTCCCCCACTCCCTCTCTCCCCTCTCCCTCCCTCCCTCCCTCCCTCCCTCACTCCCTTGCTCCCTCACTCCCTCTCTCCCTCCCTCCCTCACTCACTCCCTCAATCCCTCTTTTCCTCTCTCCCTCACTCCCTCACTCTCTCCCAACCTCCACCACTCCCTCTCTCCCTCCCTCCCTCCCTCACTCCCTCACTCCCTCACTCCCTCTCTCCCTCTCTCCCTCACTCCCTCACTCCCTCACTCACTCACTCACTCACTCACTCACTCACTCACTCACTCACTCACTCACACACACACACACACACACACACACGTATGTTTCATAGATAACAGTACCCAGCTTCAAGACTTTGAATAACTAAAGGCGAATATCATTCATCAAAGAGCAAACAATATTAACGTTCAATGAGAAAATTGATATTTACATCCTGCTAGTCCCATCTCGAACCTATACGAGCGCCTTAAACAAACACAACAGTGCATCTCGGCTGTCCCAATGATGACGCCGGCAGTACACACATGTCGCCAGCAGCTGTGAATTCTGGAGTCGCGTCCGTGCTACAATCGAGTAGTCTCGCTCGGTCCCAAACGATTGCGATGTCGGTCGGATGCGTTCACGCGAATTAAGACGCTGGACAGTAGAAGCTTGCCGCCGGCCGCTTCGAATTCATGAGTCGCTTGCGGTCACGCTGTCGGTACGAAGTCGCTGTTTGTGGTTGGTGGGCACTCCCTTTATCACGCCAGAGCTGGGGTAACCGCGTCGCTACTACGCCCATCGATGCAAATACTTGCCGTGTCAGTCGTTCTAGGACATCGGGGCCGACAGGAAAGTTTTCGTTATTATACCGCTGTCGTGCCGACATGGCTTCTTCGAAGCTCGAACAGTCATTCTGGACGCTGATTATCGTACACACAGAATTTGGGGAATGTAACCCACGTTAACGATTCGCTTCACAACTTGAGTTGCCATTCTATTGGCAGCAGGGTAACCTGTGTCGCTGAACCCTGGATCTGTCCCAGTCCTTCGCAGCGCTCTGATGGCGAAATGCGTATTACAGACGTTTATATATGCGGACCTATGTACACATCATATGACCGGTTTCCATCATTTATATTGGCTACTACAATAATACAATTCAAATTACGCATTGCGCAACACCCCTCTAAGATACAGTGAAACCACCTGCTTACCTAGAAACGCTAGACAAAGAACACCACGCCCCACCGAGCGCATCTGCAACCGAGTTGCTGTAATTACGTAACTACGGCTATTGGTCAACAATCTGCCTACCTACTGGGCTGACCTTCCTCGTTTACCAAATTAAACCCCAGGAAAGTAGATTTAAATACCCAACAAAATAAATAGCAGAAATACTACAAGTATCTGTTAAGATAAAAACTCTAACGTTCACAGGAAACACTTTAAAGTTCGCAAATTGCGATATCTTAGCCTGTTCTCACAGACGTCACGTTACAGTTAAGTGGAAATTGTCTAACATCCTTCTTGAGCCAAAGTTTAGACATCTAAATGATGTTTGTATTTTACAACATGTGCCACATTAACACACATTCTAGTTACCGTAACTATTGTATGATATAACAATTTTATTGAATATTGAATGTAGTCTAAACTGATATTATATGTGTATATCTGTTGAACAAATCTGATGAATGGTCACGGATTATTTTCGTCATAGTTGCAGAGAACGTTTTGGCAATGGACAACCTTTGCCTTGATGGTGCCTCATTGACAGTTATAAAAGCGACAAGAAGAAAATGTTTGCCAGTTTCCGGTGAAGTAAAACCCGGATTGAAAGCTGGAGAATGGTTCGAGGAACCCCACCACACAGACAAATTTCTGCCTGCCAGAGCTACTGAGGTGTCCACAACTCAGCCTTCAGCCGCTGCGGATAGAACGATTCTGGTGAGAGGCATTAAGGCGACCACGGAAGAGGAGGTGCTGAGATTATTTTTCCAGAACAAGCGAAGGTCGCATGGTGGACCCGTTGACAGCGTTGTCTACACGAGGTCCAAAGGCGAAGCAACTATCACATTTCAAAAACGTGAAGGTACATTTAGTTTACAATTTTACTGTGTGTATGTGTGTGTGTGTGTGTGTGTGTGTGTGTGTGTGTGTGTGTGTGTGTGTGTGTGTGTGTGTGCGTGTGCGTGTGCGTGTGCGTGTGCGTGTGCGTGTGCGTGTGCGTGATCGTGTGCGTGTGGGCAAGTGTGTGCATGATCGTGTGTGTTAGTGTAAGTCAGTGATTGATTGAGTGAGTGAGTTATTGAGTGAGTGAGTGAGTGAGTGAGTGAGTGAGTGAGTGAGTGAGTGAGTGAGTGAGTGAGTGAGTGAGTGAGTGAGTGAGTGAGTGAGTGAGTGAGTGAGTGAGTGAGTGAGTGAGTGAGTGAGTGAGTGAGTGAGTGAGTGAGTGAGTGAGTGAGTGAGTGAGTGAGTGAGTGAGTGAGTGAGTGAGTGAGTGAGTGAGTGAGTGAGTGAGTGAGTGAGTGAGTGAGTGAGTGAGTGAGTGAGTGAGTGAGTGAGTGATTGGGTGGGTGGGAGGGTGGGTGGGTGGGTGGGTGGGTGATGGGTGGGTGTGTGAGGAAGGGAGTGAGTGGGTGAGCGGGTGAGCGGGTGAGTGAGATATTGTGAGTGAGTGAGTGAAGAAAAGAGGAAGTGTCTGAGTTAATGTGTAAGTCAATGAGTGATCGAGTGATTCAGAAAGTGAGGGACGGTGTGTTTGTGTGAGTGAGTGAGTGAGTGAGTGAGTGAGTGAGTGAGTGAGTGAGAGAGAGAGAGAGTGAGTGAGTGAGTGAGTGAGTGAGTGAGTGAGTGAGTGAGTGAGTGAGTGAGTGAGTGAGTGAGTGAGTGAGTGAGTGAGTGAGTGAGTGAGTGAGTGAGTGAGTGAGTGAGTGAGTGAGTGAGTGAGTGAGTGAGTGAGTGAGTGAGTGAGTGAGTGAGTGAGTGAGTGAGTGAGTGAGTGAGTGAGTGAGTGAGTGAGTGAGTGAGTGAGTGAGTGAGTGAGTGAGTGAGTGAGTGAGTGAGTGAGTGAGTGAGTTAGTGAGTGAGTGAGTGAGTGAGTGAATTATTAAGTGAGTGAGTGCGTGTGTGCGTGTGTGTGTGTGTGTGTGTGTGTGTGTGTGTGTGTGTGTGTGTGTGTGTGTGTGTGTGTGTGTGTGTGTGTGTGTGTGTGTGTGTGTGTGTGTGTGTGTGTGTGTGTGTGTGTGTGTGTGTGTGTGTGTGTGTTTGGATGGAGTCGTGCATGAGTGCGTCCGTACGAGTGTGAATGGGTGCGTGCGTGCGTTTAGCCCGTGAGGGTAGTGGGTGTATGTGTGTTACAGGTGTAACTGTGCTCTATACTCTAAAAACTTTCCATTGTAAAGAGCAATGGCGTTGAATAGACGAACTATTGTACTACATTAACATTATACAAGTATGGTTGCGTTAATGTTATCAAAAGAGGGACTCTGCTCAGCGTTCAAAAAGCCAACATATATATATACTAGCATTGAAGTAAGAAAAGTAATACCTTAATTGGATGGTTCAAAAAATGGTGCTCATTTTCCATTGTTAAGGTAATCTTAGATTTCGATGTTGGCCTTACATTGGGATACTTCTGATTTAATTTATAGTTATAGGGACAATCTGCATCAATGATCGTATGTTATTCAGTTGAAAGGTTTGGTATAATATGTCGTATCATATATTTAAGTAATTGTACCCACCACATACAGATGCCCAGTGTGTGCTGCAAGTTGGACGTCTGACTCTTGATGGCTCATACCTCTCTGTGACTGATGTGAACGTCAAAGAGAACAAACAAAGGAATGTTCGGGACGTAACACCTGCCTCTGCTGGCAACGACAACTCGTCTGTACGGATTGTAGAGATTACGGGAATCAAACCAGGCACACACAAAGATGTCATTGAAATGTTCATTGAAAACAAGTCGGGAGGAAGTGAACTTGAGTCATGTGACTTTGATGAAACATCCGGTGTAGCTGTAGTTGCTTTCATGAATGCCTCAGGTACTCACATTTTGTTCTGCAGCAAAATAATTAACTTAAAGTGCAATATAAATATTCGTTCGTAATGTGATGGATATAATGTCGCGTGTATGTCTATGCAAGGGGAAGTAAAAAACATGCAGGGGAATGGAAAGAAACTGACTCACTGAGCTGGGATCTCATTCTCTAAACTCCTAAATACTAACAGTGATATTCAGATATTGAAGTTGGTTGGTTAATCGGAAGAAGAAGAACTAGAAATGTTCTACTTGATCATTTCCAGCAATCTTTGTACATCCACCAGGTGCAGCCAAACTACGGAATGCACACCCATTGGAACTGAGTGGTGCTCGGCTGTCAATCACACCATTGAATGACGTGTATGAAGGGCTTGATCGCGAATCTTGTCGGTCAAAGGCAGTTAAAGTGTGTGGACTTCCCAGTGGCACCACAAAGGAATACCTGCGTCTGTTCTTTGAGAACCAACGTTCTGGTGGCGGGATGATAGACAACCTGGAGTATGACGCCGACGAAGATGTCGCAATCATCACCTTTAAGGAAGCAGACAGTGAGTTGACTTTATTGTTATCACATTGAGTGAATTGTCATTTTCTGAACCACCGACCGACCGACCGACCGACCGACCGACCATCCGACCTCGATCGATCGATCGGTCGACCGACCGATCGACCGAACGAACGACCATTCGACCTATGCCCCATGTTGTGAAGTTGTTTCGCGAAGTGTGTAATTGATCGTGACATTATCATCTTCCAGGTGCTAGTCGTGTGGCCCAGAAAGAACTACAGGTCGTCAAAGATGTACAAATGGAGGTGCACCTGATGAAGCCAGTGATATATATGTCTGACGTACCAGGTCCATTCGAGGACGATGTCTTTCTGCTGTCGGGATTGTCTCCAAAGTGTACCAGCGAAGACGTTAAGGCATTCTTCTCAACACCAGACCTTGCCAGTGAGATAGAGCAGGTGATCTTTCCCCAACAACCCGGGGTTGCCGTGTTGCAGTTTAGCCACCCTGCCCCAGGTAATGCTATGTTTTACATTTACTTTACATTGTTATTCCACGCACCCATTTTTACACATACAATGAGGACTTTCACGAACTTTATTTCCGTAAAAATTGACTGTTCGCACTAGCAATCACGATCAATATAGGGTATGGTCATGTATATTCGGTACCGTCCGTCAAAATTTTATGGAGCAGAAAAAAATTATTGATTTAAAAGTGCTTCGCTGAGCATACGTGCATATACTGGTCGTGAAAGCATACGCGAAATGGAAACTGACGTATCCGGACTTATTATCGTTATATTGGCATCGTCATTTGTGGTTAATAAAATATAACTATAATAATATAAAGTAATAGAATTACACGAATTAGTCGTAATAACAGGATTAGTGAATAATTCTGTACATTATAAAGATATTATAATTATAAAAAAATATTTTTTAAACATGGGGAGCCCCCATTAGTGATGATCTAGTGTTACCTGATATTGTGTGATTGAAAAGGTACATTTATAAATTATCTTCCAATCGTATGTGGACCTTTCCACACAACATTTGATCGATCCCAGAAAGCAATGTCTTTTTGTTCTATTTCTGACGACGGAGCAAGTACGTATATTACTCATGGCGTAGAACAATGCTTGTTCAACCTATTTTATACGTTTATGGCAGTGTACATAGAGAGCGGGTGAAACAATATTTCAAAATTAAGGCATTCTTAATCTTGGCCGAACGCGGTAACCACATAGTTATTTACAATAATATATTCTTTGTTCGTGCTGTGTAATTATCCATTTTATGTATGTATCTGTGTGTGTGTGTGTGTGTGTGTGTGTGTGTGTGTGTGTGTGTGTGTGTGTGTGTGTGTGTGTGTATGTGTGTGTGTGTGTGTGTGTGTGTGTGTGTGTGTGTGTGTGTGTGTGTGTGTGTGTGTGTGTGTGTGTGTGTGTGTGTGTGTGTGTGTGTGTGTGTGTGTGTGTGTGTGTGTGTGTGTGTGCGTGTATGTGTTCACTGTTTATTTAGTGTGTACACTGCCACACAATATTTGATTATAACGTTTATTTTCAATAACATCTTATGTATTGCAGATTTTGATTCCCTGCGAGTGACATGTATTACCAAACCACTGCGGGACAAAATGGTGATCGTCCAGAGGATGACTCAGTCTCGAAAAATACAAGTTCACAACATTGGTAACGTAACAGAAGATGTTCTCCGTTTGTACTTCGAGAACAAACGAAGTGGGGGCAGCGAAGTGGTAGACATACACATCAACCAAGAAGAGGATTGTGCACTGGTTGAAGTACCGGATAAAGACAGTAAGGTTCTGCTACTAATACAAGTAATTAAATATTGAACAATATAGGAAACAGCGATATAGGGCAAACTTAAATTGGCTACTTATGTCATGCCTTTGCATTGCTGGCCTCTGCGTCTGCCATCCCCCCAATATTGCGCACATCGCGGATCTAGTCGCAGCATTCTGCTCCCATAACACGCCCTTTAGTTTTTTTTGTGGATAGCGTTTGGTTTTCATTGCTGGACATCTCCAATTGTCCAAACAAAAGTTATTTTTTAATTGTTGCTAGTCTGCATCGTTGCCATCAGTTGCATACAAAAATACTGCAATTGAGTAAGTTGACCAAAGGTAGACTAAAGTTGGTAACTGGTGTTTGCGCTAGCTGTGACTATTACAGCAGTAGCTATATATTACTACGAGGCGCCGATGTCCACACGCCTATTCCTGTAACTATCTGCATCCTTTCAGATGTTGGCCTTTGACCTGCCAACTGTTGATGCATTTGAACTGGTATCTACTTTTTGCAGGTAACAGTAATTCCACAAGCGGCGTCACTGTTAAGTTTGTCAACTTCATTATCTGCTGCATGCAATGCCGTTATTGGTGACAGCTGAACGTAAACAGTCACGGGAATGAGTTTAAGTTTCAAAACACCTGCATTGTGACAATTGATACCTTGGTTCGTTGTTCTACAGCTTGATGAATGCTAGCGTAAAATAACTGTTTACAGGGTCAACTGTGTTGTCAGTCGTAATAGCAGTTACGCATGTAGCATACCAGTGTTCCTTATTGGTTAATTCCTAAACTGTTGATTTCGTTTCATAGCAATTTCGTGATTTGTACATATTACTATTATTTTATATTTTGGACTGGTGATTCTGCATTACTAATAATAACCCACCTTCTGCTTCACTGTTTACAGCTGTTAGAAGTATCCTTGCCGTGCGAAACCATAAGGTTGCGTCTCAATCCCTGCACGTGACCGCATTCTACGACAGTGTGGGTCTGATTCCCCCAAACCACGACACGACCAGACCAGGCGGATGGATTCCGAAGAACGTAACAGTCACGGGGTTGAATGCACAGTTGCTAAGTTTCATATCCACGTCTTCGATCGGTCGGAAACTAGTAGACGACAAGATGGCTGGTATCGACGCTGCTGTTGACTGGGACACGTACAGTGACACTGATGGAAGCATCGACTTGACCTGCACAATTAGCCACACCACGAACAATGCACAACACCTGGCAAAGACATGGAAGCAGGATGCTCCGAAGATCTGTCATGAAGTACTGAACAACGAATTTGCATCTGAGGAAGTTGACATTCTGCAGCAGGCTTGGGACATGTTCAAGGAACGGATTGCTTATGTCGAAGGACAGGATCACGACAAGGTTGTTGTTGATGTTGTCCCCACTACATGCGTTGTGCGTGTGATCGGACTGAGGAATGAAGTTGAAGATGTGTATGCACGCCTTCGACATGACCAGTCACTCGTACAAGAGGAAATGACCAGAGCAGCAAATGTTGTCACAGATGTAAAGTCAAACATGGAGTTACACCAGCTAAGTATGCTAAATGCAAAAGCATTCAAGTCAGAGCAGGAAATCAATTTTCCAGACATGAAAGTTGTCATTGATATGAAATCATCTGAGGTCAAATTTACAGGAATGTCCAGTGATGTCCAATCAGCGAAGCTAGCAATGTATGATATATTAAACAATCTTATGAGTCAATCAGTTAAGATGTCGCGGTCACTGATCAGCATCATCAATTGCGCAGCTATGAGGAACCACCTCGTGGAACAGTTCAAGACCAAACACATTTGTGCAGTGTTTGACAATGATGAGGAGAGCGAGACACTCACGGTGTATGCCCTCAGTGAACAAGACGTCGGAGCGGCTGTCGAAACAATCAAGATTGAAACAGACGAAACACGAGTTGCTGCTGATTTGGTCAGTTTGTCAGCGAGAGAGAAGTGGAACGAATTGATGACACAACTCGAATCTGACCATCCTGGATTGCTCGCAATCGTCGAGTGTGATGATTGTGTAACCCTGTCAGGAGCATTCGAACCCGTGAAAGTAGCAACGCACGAGGTACAACATTTCCTGGATGAAAACATCATCACGGAGCAGTGTGTTCCGCTGGAGAATGGCGTGATAGTCTACATGGAAACGTTCATGAAGGAAGAAGTTGACAGCATTAGAAGACGTTTCCCACGTGTCACAGTCACAGTGAGCACTGGTGAACTGTGTGGATTTGTTGTGTTGGGAAACGAAGACGATGGACTGGCTGCTACTCAGCAGCTGCAAAAGTTGGCGGATGATGTCGAGTTTGATGAGTTGGTAGTGGACAAACCAGGCATGTCAAATGCTGCCACTCGACTCCTGGACAACAGGGGTGGACTTGCAAAAGCAATTACTGATGCAGGTACGATATTTGAAATAATTGAAATTGCAAACGTATTTCCGGGTATGGCAAAGTATGCCATAATACCAATTGAATGGGGCGAACCACGGGTTTTCTTTCTAACTGACGCTTTTCTCATGTGTGTTTTGAATATTCAGGGTACTGTATGTTGTTGTATATTTGGCTGTGATTATGAACGACGCGTTTTTGCTTACGTGTGTGTGTTTGTGTGTGTGTGCGTGCGTGCGTGTGTACGTGCGTACGTGAGTGCACACGTGGGTTCGTTTGAGGGTGGGTTGGTTTGCGTTTGTTTGTGTGTGTGTATGCATGTGTGTGTTTCTGTGCATATTTGTGTGTTTACATGTTTGTTTATGCGTGTGGGGGGCTGCGTGTGTGTTGGCGTACGTAAGTGTTCGTGGGTACATTTGTGACTGCCACCGTTCTTGTACTTGTAAAGCGCCGACATTACTGGCGTTTCTTAAATTACGGCTACTGCGGATCATAATTGTCACTGCTGCTCACTCACTCACCCATTCAGCCTCCCATCCACACACCCACCCACTCACTCACTCCCACACACCCAGTCACAAAATATCCCATTCTTCCACCCACTCACTCATTCACTCACACACACTCAATTATTCACCAATCACTCACCCACTGAATCCCCAATCACTCACCCACTGAATCCGAAATGATTTACTCACCAATCACTCACCTCCTGACCCCCCAATCACTCACCCACTGACTCCAAAATCACTCACACACTCACTAACCAATCACTCACTCACTCAACAATCATTCATTCACTCCCCAAACACTCACCTGCTCGCTCCCCAGTCACTGACCCACTCAATCCCTAATCATTCACCCATTCACTCCTCAATCACTCCCCCGCTCACTCCCCAATCACTCACCCACTCGCTCCCCAGTCACTCACACACACACTCCCTAATCACCCACCCACTCACTCAGCAATCACCCTCCCACTTACTCCGCAGTCACCCACCCACTCACTCCCCAATCACATACCCATTCACTCCCCAATTACTCATACATTAACTCCCCAATCACTCCCTAATTACTCACCCACTCGCTCCCCAATCACTCACCCACTCGCTCCCTAGTCACTCACCCACACACTCCCTAATCACTCACCCACTCACTCCGCAATCACTCATACATTAACTCCCCAATCACTCACCCATACACTGCCTAATCACTCACCCACTCGCTCCCCAATCACTCACCCACTCGCTCCCCAGTCACTCACCCACTCAATCCCTAATCATTCACCCACTCACTCCCTAATCACTCACTCACTCCCCAATGACTCACCCGTTGGCTCCCCAATCACACACCCACTCACTTCCCAATCACTCACCCACTCACTCCCTAATCACTCATCCACTCACTACGCAATCACTCACCCATTAATTCCCTGATCACCCACTCACTCCGCAATCACCCACCCACTCACTCTGAAATCAACCACCCACTCACGCCCCAATCACTCACCCATCACTCCCCAATTACCCATAAATTAACTCCCCGATCACTCACACGTACACTCCCCAATCACTTATTCACTCACTCCCCAATCACTCACCCACTCACTCCCTAATCACTCACCCGTTGTCTCCCCAATCACTCACCCACTCACTTGCCTATCACACACCCACTCATTCCCCACTCACTTACTCATTCTCCAATCACTCACCCATTCACTCCCCAATCACTCACCCACTCACTCCGCAATCACTCACCCATACACTCCCCAATCACTCACCCACTCACAACCCAATCACTCTCCCACTGACTCCATAATCACTCACCCACTCATTACCGAATCACTCACCCGCTGTCTCCCCAATCACTCACCCACTCACTTGCCAATCACACACCCACTCATTCCCCACTCACTAACTCACTCTCCAATCACTCACCCATTCACTCCCCAATCACTCACCCACTGAATCCCCATTCACATCCCATTCACTCACCCACTCACTCCCAATCACTCTCCAACTCACTCCCCAATCACTCACCCAGTCACACCCAATCACTCACCCACTAATTCCCTGATCACCCACTCACAACCCAATCACTCCCCCACTGACTCCTAAATCAATTACCCACTCACTACCCACACACTCTCCCACTCACTCCCTAATCACTCACCAATTAACTCCCTAATCACTAATCCACTCATGGCCCAATCACACACCCACTCACTCCCCACTCACTCACCCATTAACTCCCCAATCACTCACCCACACACTCACCCACTCACTCCACAATCACTTGTCCATTAACTCCCCAATCACTCACCCACTCACACCCCAATCACTCCCTAATCACTCACCTACTCATGGCCCAATCACTCACCCACTCACTCCCCATTCACTAACCCATTCACTCACCAATCACTCACCCACTCACTCCCCAATCAGTCACCAGATCCACTCATGAACTCACAAACTCACTGTCTCTCTCACCCTCCCACCCACCCACTCACGAACTCACTCACCCACTCACTCTTTCCATCATCCCAACTACTCCCCCATCCACCCACCCACTCACACACCCACTCACTCACTCACTCACACACTCATTCACTTCCACACTCAATCACTCAACCTCACCCACCCACTCAATCACAAACTCACTCACCCCTTCACCCACACACACATTGGGATACTTCTGATTTAATTTATAGTTATAGGGACAATCTGCATCAATGATCGTATGTTATTCAGTTGAAAGGTTTGGTATAATATGTCGTATCATATATTTAAGTAATTGTACCCACCACATACAGATGCCCAGTGTGTGCTGCAAGTTGGACGTCTGACTCTTGAGGACTCATACCTCTGTGTGACTGATGTGAACATCAGAGAGAACAAACAAAGGAATGTTCGGGACGTAACACCTGCCTCTGCTGGCAACGACAACTCGTCTGTACGGATTGTAGAGATTACGGGAATCAAACCAGGCACACACAAAGATGTCATTGAAATGTTCATTGAAAACAAGTCGGGAGGAAGTGAACTTGAGTCATGTGACTTTGATGAAACATCCGAAGTAGCTGTAGTTGCTTTCATGCATGCCTCAGGTACTCACATTTTGTTCTGCAGCATGATAATTAACTTAAAGTGTAATATAAATATTCGTTCGTAATGTGATCGATATAATGTCGCGTGTATGTCTATGCAAGGGGAAGTAAAAAACATGCAGGGGAATGGAAAGAAACTGACTCACTGAGCTGGGATCTCATTCTCTAAACTCCTAAATACTAACAGTGATATTCAGATATTGGTTGGTTAATCGGAAGAAGAAGAACTAGAAATGTTCTACTTGATCAGGTCCAGTAATCCTTGCACATCCACCAGGTGCAGCCAAACTACGGAATGCACACCCATTGGAACTGAGTGGTGCTCGGCTGTCAATCACACAATTGAATGACGTGTATGAAGGGCTTGATCGCGAATCTTGTCGGTCAAAGGCAGTTAAAGTGTGTGGACTTCCCAGTGGCACCACAGAGGAATACCTGCGTCTGTTCTTTGAGAACCAACGTTCTGGTGGCGGGATAATAGACAACCTGGAGTATGACGCCGACGAAGATGTCGCAATCATCACCTTTAAGGAAGCAGACAGTGAGTTGACTTTATTGTTATCACATTGAGTGAATTGTCATTTTCTGACCCACTATCCGACCGACCAACCGACCGACCGACCATCCGACCCCGATCGATCGATCGATCGGTCGACCGACCGATCGACCGAACGACCGAACGAACGACCGTCCGACCTATGCCCCATGTTGTGAAGTTGTTTCGCGAAGTGTGTAATTGATCGTGACATTATCATCTTCCAGGTGCTAGTCGTGTGGCCCAGAAAGAACTACAGGTCGTCAAAGATGTACATGTGGAGGTGCACCTGATGAAGCCAGTGATGTACATGTCTGACGTACCAGGTCCATTCGAGGACGATGTCTTTCTGCTGTCGGGAGTGTCTCCAAAGTGTACCAGCGAAGACGTTAAGGCATTCTTCTCAACACCAGACCTTGACAGTGAGATAGAGCAGGTGATCTTTCCCCAACAACCCGGGGTTGCCGTGCTGCAGTTTAGCCACCCTGCCCCAGGTAATGCTATGTATTACATTTATTTTACATTGTTATTTCACGCACCCATTTTTACACCTACAATGAGGACTTTCACGAACTTTATTTCCGTAAAAATTGACTGTTCGCGCTAGCAATCACGATCAATATAGGGTATGGTCATGTATATTCGGTACCGTCCGTCAAAATTTTATGGAGCAGGAAAAAATTATTGATTTAAAAGTGCTTCGCTGAGCATACGTGCTTATACGGGTCGTGAAAGCATACGCGAACTGGAAACTGACGTATCCGGACTTATTATCGTTATATTGGCATCGTCATTTGTGGTTAATAAAATATCATTATAATAATATAAAGTAATAGAATTACACGAATTAGTCGTAATAACAGGATTAGTGAATAAGTGTGTACATTATAAAGATATTATAATTATAAAAAAAATATTGTTTAAACATGGGGAGCCCCCTTAGTGATGATTTAGTGTTACCTGATATTGTGTGATTGAAAAGGTACATTTATAAATTATCTTCCAATCGTATGTGGACCTTTCCACACAACATTTTATATATCCCAGAAAGCAATGTCCTTTTGTTCTATTTCTGACGACGGAGCAAGTACGTATGTTACTTATGGCGTAGAACAATGCTTGTTCAACCTATTTTATACGTTTATGGCAGTGTACATAGAGAGCGGGTGAAACAATATTTCAAAATTAAGGCATTCTTAATCTTGGCCGAACGCGGTAACCACATAGTTATTTACAATAATATATTCTTTGTTCGTGCTGTGTAATTATCCATTTTATGTATGTATCTGTGTGTGTGTGTGTGTGTGTGTGTGTGTGTGTGTGTGTGTGTGTGTGTGTGTGTGTGTGTGTGTGTGTGTGTGTGTGTGTGTGTGTGTGTGTGTGTGTGTGTGTGTGTGTGTGTGTGTGTGTGTGTGTGTGTGTGTGTGTGTGTGTGTGCGTGTATGTGTTCACTGTTTATTTAGTGTGTACACTGCCACACAATATTTGATTATAACGTTTATTTTCAATAACATCTTATGTATTGCAGATTTTGATTCCCTGCGAGTGACATGTATTACCAAACCACTGCGGGACAAAATGGTGATCGTCCAGAGGATGACTCAGTCTCGAAAAATCCAAGTTCACAACATTGGTGACGTAACAGAAGATGTTCTCCGTTTGTACTTCGAGAACAAACGAAGTGGGGGCAGCGAAGTGGTAGACATACACATTAACCAAGAAGAGGATTGTGCACTGGTTGAAGTACCGGATAACGACAGTAAGGTTCTGCTACTAATACAAGTAATGAAATATTGAACAATATAGGAAACAGCGATATAGAGCAAACTTAAATTGGCTACTTATGTCATGCCTTTGCATTGCTGGCCTCTGCGTCTGCCACCCCCCCAATATTGCGCACATCGCGGATCTAGTCGCAGCACTCTGCTCCCATAACACGCCCTTTAGTTTTTTTTTTGATAGCGTTTGGTTTTCACTGCTGGACATCTCCAATTGTCCAAACAAAAGTTATTTTAATTGTTGCTAGTCTGCATCGTTGCCATCAGTTGCATACCAAAATACTGCAATTGAGTAAGTCGACCCAAGGTAGACTAAAGTTGGTAACTGGTGTTTGCGCTAGCTGTGACTATTACAGCAGTAGCTATATATTACTACGAGGCGCCGATGTCCACACGCCTATTCCTGTAGCTATCTGCATCCTTCAGATGTTGGCCTTTGACTTGCCAACTGTTGATGCATTTGAACTGGTATATACTTTTTGCAGGTAACAGTAATTCCACAGGCGGCGTCACTGTTAAGTTTGTCAACTTCATTATCTGCTGCATGCAATGCCGTTATTGGTGACAGCTGAACGTAAACAGTCACGGGAGCGAGTTTAAGTTTCAAAACACCTGCATTGTGACAATTGATACCTTGGTTCGTTGTTCTACAGCTTGATGAATGCTAGCGTAAAATAACTGTTTACAGGGCAACTGTGTTGTCAGTCGTAATAGCAGTTACGTATGTAGCATACCAGTGTTCCTTATTGGTTAATTCCTAAACTGTTGATTTCGTTTCATAGCAATTTCGTGATTTGTACATATTACTATTATTTTATATTTTGGACTGGTGATTCTGCAATACTAATAATAACCCACCTTCTGCTTCACTGTTTACAGCTTTTAGAAGTATCCTTGCCGTGCGAAACCACAAGGTTGAGTCTCAATCCCTCCACGTGACCGCATTCTACGACAGTGTGGGTCTGATTCCCCCAAACCACGACACGACCAGACCAGGCGGATGGATTCCGAAGAACGTAACAGTAACGGGGTTGAATGCACAGTTGCTAAGTTTCATCTCCACGTCTTCGATCGGTCGGAAACTAGTAGACGACAAGATGGCTGGTATCGACGCTGCTGTTGACTGGGACACGTACAGTGACATTGCTGGAAGTATCGAGTTGACATGCACAATTAGGCACACCATGAACAATGCACAACACCTGGCAAAGACTTGGATGCAGGATGCTCCGAAGATCTTTCGTGAAGTACTGAACAACGAATTTGCATCTGAGGAAGTTGACATTCTGCAGCAGGCATGGGACATGTTCAAGGAACGGATTGCTTATGTCGAAGGACAGGATCACGACAAGGTTGTTGTTGATGTTGTCCCCACTACATGCGTTGTGCGTGTGATCGGACTGAGGAATGAAGTTGAAGATGTGTATGCACGCCTTCGACATGACCAGTCACTTGTACAAGAGGAAATGACCAGAGCAGCAAATGTTGTCACAGAAGTGAGGCCAAACATGGAGTTACACCAGCTAAGGATGCTGATTGCAAAAGCATTCAAGTCAGAGCAGGAGACCAATTCTCCAGACATGAAAATTGTCATTGATATGAAATCATCTGAGGTCATATTTACAGGAGTGCCCAGTGCTGTCCAATCAGCGAAGCTAGCAATGTATGATATATTAAATAACATCATGCATCAATCAGTTAAGATGTCGCAGTCACTGATCAGCATCATCAATTGCGCAGCTATGAGGAAACACCTCGAGGAACAGTTCAAGACCAAACACATCTGTGCAGTGTTTGACAATGATGAGGAGAGCGAGACACTCACGGTGTATGCCCTCAGTGAACAAGACGTCGGAGCGGCTGTCGAAACAATCAAGATTGAAACAGACGAAACACGAGTTGCTGCTGATTTGGTCAGTTTGTCAGCGAGAGAGAAGTGGAACGAATTGATGACACAACTCCAGTCTGACCATCCTGGATTGCTCGCAATAGTCGAGTGTGATGATTGTGTAACCCTGTCAGGAGCATTCGAACCCGTGAAAGTAGCAACGCTCGAGGTACAACATTTTCTGGATGAAAACATCATTACGGAGCAGTCGGTTCAGCTGGAGAATGACGTGGTGGTCTACATGGAAACGTTCATGAAGGAAGACGTTGACAGCATTAGGAGAAGTTTCCCACGTGTCACATTCACAGTGAGCACTGGTGAACTGTGTGGATTTGTTGTGTTTGGAAACAAAGACGATGGACTGGCTGCTACTCAGCAGCTGCAAAAGTTGGCGGATGATGTCGCGTTTGATGAGTTAGTGGTGGACAAACCAGGCATGTCAAAGTTCTTGCACAGTCCGGCTGGAAAGCATTCCCTGAAAGACGTTCAAAGCGACAACAAAGTTTTGATCTTAGAAGTTGGGAAGTCTCCCTTGCGAGGTGCGGAAGGAGGCAGGTCTACACGACGGAGTGACGACGGTGATGCGCTTTTGAGAGGAGAGGGTGACCAAAGTGGATCGTATGTTGTTCTACCTGGTGGCGCCACAATAGAAGTTGTTCGAGGTGATTTGACAATGTTCCAAGCAGACGCGATCGTGAATGCTGCCACTCGACACCTGGACAACAGGGGAGGACTTGCAAAAGCAATTACTGATGCAGGTAAGATATTTGAAATAATCGAAATTGCAAACGTATTTCCGGCTATGGCAAAGTATGCCGTAATACCAGTTCAATGGGGCGAACCACGGGTTTTCTTTCTAACTGACGCTTTACTCATGTATGTTTTGAATATTCAGGGTACTGTATGTTGTTGTATATTTGGCTGTGATTATGAACGCGTTTTTGCTTACGTGTGTGTGTATGTGTGTGTGTGTGTGTGTGTGCGTGCGTGTGGACGTGCGTACGTGAGTGCACACGTGGGTTCGTGTGAGGGTGGGTTGGTTTGCGTTTGTTTGTGTTTGTGTATGCATGTGTGTGTTTGTGTATGTGTTTGTGTGTATATTTTTGTGTTTGTTTATGTGTGCGTGTGGGGGGCCTGCGTTTTTGCGTACGTAAGTGTTCGTGGGTACATTTGTGACTGCCACCGTTCTTGTACTTGTAATGCTCCTACATTACTGGCATGTGTTACATTACGGCTACTGCGGATCATAATTGTCACTGCTGCTGGATGATGCAGGAGGGCCGGACATTGAACGGGAGTGTCGAAACCACGTAAAGCGTCATGGAGGGCTCAGAACCGGTCAAGTGTTTGTGTCCGCATCAGGCCGACTTCCGTGCAAGAAGGTGATTCACGCAGTTGGTCCAAAGTGGCAAGATGGACACCATAACGAGGATGGTGAACTGTACAAAGTCATATATGAGAGTATGAAGGCTGCTGAGACGTTGAAGGTGTCTTCGGTTGCGTTTCCCGCTGTGAGTTGTGGCAGGTCGAATTATCCTCTCGACGAAGCCACCAAAACGATCGTCACCGCCGTGAAGGATTTCCTGGAAGATAAGCATACAAAATATGTGAAGAAGGTTTCACTTGTTGACCGATCGGATGACATGGTCAGAGAGTTCAGAAGCAGTGTTGGAGACGTGTGTGGTTCTTCTACCGGACAAGACATTTCCAACAAGACAGGTAATTCAAACAAATGAAAACTAACTATCTCATTTTGTTTCACTACAATGACTGATTATTAAAACGTTCAACTAGGATTGCTATAATGTTTAAACTATCGACCTAGATTTAGCAAGTTTGATTTTGAAAAACCACATGCAGATGTAACAAAATTGCACGGATTAAAAGACAAACGTATCGAAGGTATTTTGTACTACTACCTATGATGCTCGCTTTGTGTGACATGTTCAGCCTCGTATGACTCATTCACAGTGTGGCAACGATTCAGTAGCAATTCTTTTTTATGTGTACGTACATGCTCTGGAAAATTATTCTTTTACCATGGAAAACGTTCAGTGCTCCTGTTTCATGAGTTCATATGCAACATCTGATTAAATTCTACATTGAGAAAGTTTACATATACACTGTCGTCTAGTATAGCGTATGATTAATATATTAACAAACTAACATCATTGAACAGACTGAACCTTTTGAGACTAACATCGAGAAAGACCGTCTATACAAAACTAACAAGTATACCCCACTAATTCATGACATAAACAATAACAGAATAAAATCACAATTAACATGCATTGAAATAGATTGCAGAGGCTGTGTGTTTGAACCCAACAAATCTAGACTGACAACCTCCTTAAAATCTCTTGGAATAAAACCAACAACAAAACACAGAACACAACTAACATTATCCTTGTCTAAACTAGCCCTTGTAACGTCATTCACCCTGTTTAAATGCAAAGACGAACCACATTGATTTCACCCAAGACTAATTGAAATATGATGAACATCACCCCAATATGTCAATAAGTAGAAAATAAAACTCCCCTCATCAGCAAGTAATCCTATACATGAATGTGTTCATTTTCAGTATGACCAACTTTAACCGTTAGTCATTATTTACGCTAGCCTGCAACAGTATACTACTATACATAGCTATATACTGTTTTCACACAGGTACTTGGGTTATTGTTGTCACACTTTATTGTTTACTGTATGACTAAAATGATATTCTCACTATTTTAATCTGATCGGATAACAGACAGTGTATAATTAAGTCCTTTGCCAAAGTCAATCTAACTTTGTTGTTTCGGCAAATGCTAGGTGCATGGGCCAAACTAGGCAACATTGCGAAGAGTTTTACGAGCTACTTCGGAGGCACTGATGACCAGACTTTACACAGTCCAACACCTCCCTCCAAGAAGGCACCTGCTCCTGCTTCCCCACAACTTACCACACCAGAAGGCATCACACTATCATTGCGAAAGTCTGAACTTGCACATGAGAAGGTATTTGCATCAACAGCTTATGTAGGAGCTAGAAGGACTATGAAGTGTAATTGCACAGCGTTGTTCATTTCGGCACTGAACATCCAATGTGCCTGCCAAACGAATGTGACCAATCTCTGTGAAAGTATATTTTGTTGTACATGTGTATTACATATAACATGATAATCGTTATGTATCATGATGCTTTCAACCACAAGTCTCAAAGAAAAGTTAGAGAAGCTGATAATATTTGTGAACGTCTTGGTAGATACACTAGTTAGGACATTTGTGAAGCAGTTTTCTCGATATATTCTGTAACAAATGACATCACAATGTATATACCACACTCGGTACTTCCATAGGTTGATGCCATTGTCAATTCTGCAAATCGCAAGCTACAACTGGATCAAGGCTTCGTGTCCAGAGCGCTGTTGCAACGGGGTGGCCAGACACTTCAGCAAGAATGCCAGCAGAACGCTCCAAATGGCATCGAGGCTGGGGGTGTGGTAGTGACATCTGGTGGCAAACTCAGTTGTAAGTTTGTTATACACGGAGCATGCTGCCGATGGGACGGAGGAGCCGGTAGAAGTGAACAGGTATAGTGTTGACACCATTTCGTCTTACTGATAGGTTACCTGTTCCCTCTACAAATCTTGCTATTGTTTTACAGGAACGGGCATTTTTATCCATGTATCCTAATTTCACAGTGCCATCTTGGAACTTGGTTTCTAACATTCGGAATGTTGTACAATCATTTAACATCATTTATGCATCGACGTGAATGTTGAATATGTGAATTATGATTACAGTACGTCTTGTTGCAGGTTCTGAGAAAGTTCGTCAACAACTGCTTCCAAGAAGCAGACAACAACAAAGTGACGTCAATCGCTATCCCACCCATAGGCGTTGGCAAGTTGGGTTTTGACCCACGTTTTGTTGCGTCAGTCATGCGTGAAGAGGCATTTGATTTCAGTCGTCGTAACCCGCAAACATCACTTAAAGAAGTGCGATTTGTTGTGTATCAGAAGGATTCTTCCACCATCCAGGTGATAATTAATTCGATCCTCCCAGCTCGTTTTACATTTGCAAATGACATACACATTCACGAAACAAGACTAACTTCAAATGTACGTCCTTTCGCCAGTTCCAAAGTAAGATCATCAAACAGTTTACTATGTAAAGGTCCATTGATCTGGAATATAATTCCAACTATCACTAAAACAACCTAATAAGTGTCGTATTATCATTACAGACAAAAGTTGTATATGGTTATGATGTTCTAGCATAACCTTAATTCATTATGAAATACGTGCCACTTGTGTAAATAGCATTCTTCTATTTTCGTATGAAGTCATTGTCGGTCGTTGGTATCACCAAATGTCTGTACTACACTACTTGATTGAACATTTATTATTTAATAGTATTGTTTGTTACGTCGTTGACAGCGACCAGTTCACTTAATTAGTAGCAGATTTGCATTATTATCATTTAATATGTCCGCCCGGAATTGCGTATAATGTCACTGACTATTACACCTGCTTAATTAAATTCCAAAATGAACTCGATCTATCCATTTATTTATCTATTTTTTGTCAAATTATCTACCAATCTATCTACCAATCTATCTACCAATCTATCTATACATATATCTGTCTATCTATATATATATATATATATATATATATATATATATATATATATATATATATATATATATATAACTACCTACCTGCCAGCCTGCCTGCCTGCCGACCGACCGACCGACCGACCGACCGACCGACCGACTGACCTGACCTACCTACCTACCTACCTAGTTACCAATCTATATATACACCCATCCATCCGTCTATCCATTTATTTATTTAAGTAAAGGGAGGCTATCTTTTCCGTTACCTTTAAAAGCCAGTTTGGTAATTACTAATATACAGTTTGCAGAATTGGTTGTGTTGTATGTGTGTGTGTGTGTGTGTGTGTGTGTGTGTGTGTGTGTGTGTGTGTGTGTGTGTGTGTGTGTGTGTGTGTGTGTGTGTGTGTGTGTGTGTGTGTGTGTGTGTGTGTGTGTGTGTGTGTGTGTGTGTGTGTGTGTGTGTGTGTGTGTGTGTGCGTGTATGTTGGTGTGTGTTGGTGTGTGTTGGTGTGTATGAGTATGTGTGTATGTGTGTGTATGGAGGGGTGTGCGTGCGTGCGTGTGTGCGTGTACTGTGATATAACGATATGTAATTATATATTAACTTGGTTTATGATATGGCAGTTGATGTAAATTAATTGATGCCAGTGAATTCCAATTCCAATCAATTATGTGGTAATGAGATTTTCCCTCATGTAGGCTTTTGAAGAACTGTTTCGGAGCAACTCCAGCGAAGCGAGGGAAACTAGTGTTCCCGAAAGGCCACGCAAACTGGCAAGCACACGTCCTATGCAAGATGAAGGTAAAATCAACCATCTACTTCACAATTAATATATCATACTACACTTGCCAATAATGAAATCACTGCATACATTTAATATATTCAGAGCGATTATTGAACATGCAACTATTGTTGGAACTTCCAGTATGTTCTAAAATAACAATTACGCAGCTCTAGAATAGTTGGTATTTAACAATGTGATATGATCGTCTCTCATACGTCATACTAAACATTGGGTGGACATAACATTTACAGAGATGTGCTCTTTTTTCCATCGGTGCTTAAGTGACACGTGATACAGCCGTTATGTGTATTAATGTGTTGGTTTTCATCTGCTGTCTAGAACTCGACCTGAGCGGATTTGTAGGAGGAACACCAAAGAAATCGCAATGCATCACTCTCAACATCTATGCTATGTCAAGCAGTGTAATTTCGCATTCCAAGCGAGCCATTGAACAGCTGTGTGAGAAACACTGCAAGGAAGTTGTACTTAACAGTGATGAGGACCAATCCACCATTGGGAAACTGAACAAAGAAGAGGTGACTGCATTTCTGACACGATCGTGTCATTCTGTCTTTAGAAACCTTCGATACGTTATTGTGAATAGTAAACCACATTGATAAACCCTTTAATAAAAATAAAAAGTTCCTATCAGATGATAGCGTCGACATTCCATGAAATGTGATCCTTCCGAGCACCTGTTTTTGTTTCTTTTGGAAAGACAACTGAATATACACCAGAGTTTATGTTTGTCAGTGATGTTCGAAATATGTTTACATCCATTCGCTGTTAATTAGTAAACCAGGTGAATACAATGTCAACAATTAACTATGCATCAGTCAGACTTTCATGGAAGTGTTCTCTTGAACAAATTGGTTAGTCACATTTTCATCAAAAACAGTGTACACAAGTAAAACATGTGTTAATTTATTTTGTCAATTGTTCCTGACTAAACATATGCAATCGCACCAACCTTTAATTTGTATTTGCGCAGGTTAACAATTTACACCGCATGCTCAATGTGTGGTCGTCGACAAATGTGTGCCAGTTCTACATGGTATTACAATTCGCGTTTCTTCCATGGGTTCTGTAACATGTATATTCCTCCTCGCTACACACGACGTTGGTATTAACCCAACGAAACCAATGTTAAAATAAAGGTATAATTGGTGTGCGTCACTTAAGCAGTAAGTGCACTGTTGTAGTGTAATATCTAGAATACGATGCACGTGTGTGCTTACTATTGTACGTGTTGTGTTCACTTACTTATATTGCAAACGTTTCATTTCAGATTAAAGAAATAATGTCACTAGAGGAAACGTTTGATGTGAAAGTGATCATTGATACGAGAAGAAGAAAGCCATTGATCCGCGTCCAAGGACGAACTGAAGACACGAGCCAAGCACAGGCGAAGATATCGGTCATATTCAGACGCGTGGAAGTTGACGATATGAAGAAATCACAGGCATCCGTGATTGCAGCTATGGTACGTAGATTTGGTTCGTTATCGTTTTCACGCATGTTTTTCGCAACATATGGCTCGTGCAAGGTTTTGGTTTAAATGTATCACTACATTCAAATGTTCTCAATATGTTGGGTTTCCAGTCTTGACAAGACATGGGCAATTTGAAGACTGCATTCTTTGTTCATTACTAGCGAAATTGGATATTCGATTTTGTCTTTATTATGTATGTATTCATTGTTACCTTCAAACACCTTTGGCATAGTTTTACATCTGAAGGTACGTGCAGCGCGGTCTTAATGCATGTTGGTCGAATCGCTTGCCGGAATGTACCTATATTCTCCTTGCACGTCTGCAAGTTTCATGTGTACCAGTTCCAAATATTAAGAGTTCATCAACAATACGTGTAATACCATTTGTGTGCCCTCCGAGATATATATTAATAGCATTATTATTAGCGCAGCATGTAGTATATATTGTCAGCATAAGAGCACTCTGACCACGGCGATTTCCTGATGTTTGCTGCGTGTTGCCGATAAACGCTTGTGGTGTCTTAAGTGGGGAAAGTTGAACTCTTAGTGTGCGGCCGATGAAGCCTGTGATGACACAAACGGAAAGTGAGAGATACTATGCATGTTCTATTTTGAATACACGCCGTGTGCATGGGTGTCGCGTGTATGATGATGCTTGAGAATTGTCCAATAAAGTGAAAGTTATGTATGGACTGTTTTTGTGTAGGTCCATTGGTCACACGATGATCAAGGCAAGTTCGTAGACTACCCGGATGAGATCAACAGCGTGTTGGAAAGGGCTTACCAAGCCAAGAAAGACAAGATTGAATGGAAGGAAGCCGATGATGTGACGTACCGTGTCGACTTTATCAACATGGTTGAAACGACACATGCGAAACGCGTTGGTATCGCTGTCAAACGCAGCACAGGTTGGAAGTGGCCCCGTATCTTGTAGCTGTTAGTAATGTTTATGGCGTGCCGTTATCACGAGCCAGATGCAATGGTGTAATAGTACAGCACTACTGTCCACTGGCAGTATCACACGCTTTGGTCGTTTGACCCTCTTGTTGTCAACGTCCCGATACTCCGGGAACCCAATTAACTTCAACAACAATGTAGATTTACGAAATCATTGTCGTTACTCATCCAGTCGGCGACAACGGGCAGCCTTGGGCAATCAAAGCAAATTATCAGATGCATGCCCAAAAACTGACATTCTGAAAGCGATTAATGCGACTGGTTGACAACGCATCGAACAAAACACGTCCGTAGGTCGATACGTCAGTTGTAGTGATGTCAATAGCTCTTGTATGAGAGGATGATATCTGGTCCTGGTAGTGATATGCCGTTATAAAAATGCATCTGATATGTGTAAATCATTTTATATTACCCTAGTACTGAGTATGGCAATCAAAGTGAATGTATAAAGACAAAATATACATGTATGTTTCTGTAAGACAAGCATACTTGAAAATTATTGAATATGCATGGCACGCGTCCCTTATCCTTATTAAGGTAGCTGACTGAGATGAATTGTGGATGAGTTGAAACAACTTGAATATGTCGTCAGGGCCGCAATAGTACAAATGTATTTATCCCAGCTAACATTATTTTGAATAACAACATAGTTTTGCTTTCTAAACATGGTGTTGTCTTACAGTCCACGGTATTGCCAAGCAGAACATAATATAATACATTTTAATTGTGTATAAACCTGTTGTATTACATACATTTGCGTGCCTTTTTAATTTTGTGGATACTGGATATTTATTTAAATCACGGACGAGCATGGGGAGTGTTCAATTTGCGCTTTCTTTTCTATTGACACCACGGTGTTTTAGATACATGAAGCTACTGCCAAATGACAATTTAAAGTTAAACTTATATATACAAATCTGCTACACTTACTTGCAGTTGACTATGTGTTTTTGTTATGGTGTAGGCGACATTGGACTGCCATCCAACTGGACCCGTATGAATGACGGAGAAGACGTCAGGCTGGAAGACGTGCAGAAACAAAGTGCTGAATACACGAAGGTCGAGAAAGAGTTCATGAGCACTGCAGGAAGAACGGTCAAGCTCATTACCAAGGTTAGACGTGTGTGCGTGCGTGCGTGCGTGCGCGCGCGTACATAGGTGCATGCATGCGTGTATGCGGGCGGGCGGGCGGGCGGGCGGGCGGGCGGGCGGGCGGGCGGGCGGGCGGGCGGGCGGGCGGGCGGGCGTATGTGCGTATGGGTGAATTAGTATTTGTTTACATTTACGTATGAGTGCGCTCGTGCCTGTGCAAGCGTGTGTACAGTACAAACCATAAATACAAAACAAACTACTTCTACGGCGTTAACAACCTCGGAGCCGTGTGCTCGATGTGCAACAAACCCAAATGATTGGGTATTCTTACGATACATAACATAGCTTGATCAATCTCACTGCATAATTAATTCAGTTATACGAGGCTGATGTGTCACGATGTGCCGACGTGTACTTATCGTGTAAATCCATGGGTTTTTTTTAAATCCAGATAGAGAGAGTTCAGAACCCATCCCTGTATCGCCTTTATTTGCTGAGGAGGAAAGACATGGAGAAGCGAAGAAATCAACCAAAACTCATTGAACGCAGCCTCTGGCATGGAACTAGTGCTGACGTTGTCGACAACATCAACACGGCAGGATTCAACCGCAGCTACTGTGGCAAGAACGGTTCGTATCAGAGTTCCAGTATTTATCTAAACAAATATCAATTTACAAACACGTGATCACATATTTTAAATTACCCGTTTTTATGCTATCTCGATATAATACCACTTCAAATAATATTGTTGCTCTTTCGTAGTTTAGGGAATTATACTTAATTGTTATTCGTTTTTAGATCGTACATGTACATGATGACACAAATTTTGTAGACAATATCATTTCTTTTCTCCATCTTTCTTGCTGCAATGTTACAACGTATGATTGGAAAACATCCTGCCGAAGTGCAAATACTCTACCGTACTGACGGTAAACTATTTAGTCTCAGCAGACTGAAGGCCAAAACAAAACTAGCAATATCAGTGTAATTGAACTTCTGTATGCAGATGATACCCAAGTGTGTACTCAGGCAGAAGAGAGTATACACTTTCACTGTACCATATGACAGTATGAGCCTAACTTTGAACACCAAGAAAACTCAGATACTTTCCCAACCAGCAGCAAGACAAACAAATCCGATGCCCTTCATACAAATACATGGAGCAATTCTTAAAAAACTTCTCTCATGTCTCATATCTCTGAAGTCATCTAAAATATATGTGACATTGACTTGAACACCCGTGAATATGAGGTTCTATCAGTAACTAGATGGCGGTCGATTATTCAAAATAGCACAGTCATTCGAAGCCAACGAACAAACAAACGTAGCCAAAAAAGCGTCAGGTTAGAATATTAGACACATGGAAAATATACAAAGATTTCGCTCACCATATTCTGGCTATACATGTTTGCGTTGTGGGAAGCTGTGCCGAACAAAGGTTAGACTCGTATGCCATCTACGAATACACACTAAATGACACTGACAGTCCACTCAAAGATCATCCTCGCTACGAGGGGTTGCTGATGAGACACCGCAGACAGCAGAGCATACATGTGCATTTTAAGGAGAAATTTATATCATTTACAGCACAATCTGCATAATTTGATATGTTCAGATGCCAGTTATTAATGTTTTACATACGTACTTTTTCAGCAA
Source organism: Escarpia spicata (assembly GCA_963995525.1). Taxonomy (NCBI): domain Eukaryota; kingdom Metazoa; phylum Annelida; class Polychaeta; order Sabellida; family Siboglinidae; genus Escarpia; species Escarpia spicata. Next base: position 34,645,819 of record OZ023206.1, read on the forward strand.
CATTTTTCGGCAAAGGTGTTTACTTTGCTGTGAACACAAGTTACCCAGCAGGACAAGGGTATGCCGCTCCGGACAGCAGCGGCCACAAACGAATATACAAAACACTGGTCCTGGCTGGAGACTACACAAAGGGTGTCAAGGACATACCGGTTCCACCACAAAATCCGAACAATCCCGGGTTCCCGTACGACTCCACTGTGGACGATATGTCCAATCCAATCATGTTTGTTGTCTTCCTAGATAACATGGCTTATCCCGAGTACTTGATCACGTTCACATAAAGTGGTCAATCTGTCCACAGCACAGTGGCGAGGACTCTGTGTACACGTGATCGTTTACCTTTGGCTGCTGCGTATGTAATTAATCAAATACACAAACCATGCACGTTTAGTGGTATAGTTTAATAATAACAATGTTTTCGTTGTGATATCGCACTTGCATTGATGTATTACGGTGGTGGTATATGTTCGCCTGCTTTTATATATGGCTTCTCATTCTTAACATTAATTAGATACAGTATATATTATACACGGATACATTTTGCTACTGCTATAATATATTTCTATCCAGCTTACAAGGCAATGTTTCGTTAACAGTGATACGCTTTCTGAAGCACTCATCATTGCGAAATGATTCTGTCTGCCTGAAAACCTGATATCACATCGCTATCAAGACTTCATTTCGTGCTGGCATCCTACTAGACACAGGACCAGCCCACTACTGGATATGATACAAAGTTAGCGTGGTGTTTGTTACAGTGCATTGTATGGAATACTGCACACTAACTGCCTTTTTATAGTCGTAGTTGTTCTAGAAGAAGGACACCTTGCTTGTGTTTTATTTATACCGAGAACATGGATTTTGCATCATGTGCATGTTGTGTGGTTGTTGGTATTTTTTTAATATATCTGACGCCAAAGGATGCATTTTTAATTTTTATATTCGAAGGTTAACTGTTTTATTATTGTACATCTCTACCAAAAAACTAATGTCGGTCAGCTAATTCTGCTTGATATAAAATGTAACTACGTTACCCGTACCAACACATATTCTCCCCTGTAATATTTTACAACTTTAATTGCCTTAAAATTGTTGACTTTTATGTAGGGGTTGCCTTGAGTAGTTAATTGTTTGTGTGCGTGTGTGCGCACGCGTGCATATATGTGTGTGTGTGTGTGTGTGAGTGAGTGTGTGTGTGTGTGTGTGTGTGTGTGTGTGTGTGTGTGTGTGTGTGTGTGTGTGTGTGTGTGTGTGTGTGTGTGTGTGTGTGTGTGTGTGTGTGTGTGTGTGTGTGTGTGTGTGTGTGTGTGTGTGTGTGTGTGTGTGTGTGTGTGTGTGTGTGTGTGTGTGTGTGTGTGTGTGCGAGAGCGCGCTTGCGTGGGTACGTACGCATGCATACATGTATTTATGCTCGCATGTATGTATTCATAAGGTACGTATGTACTTACACTCACGCACGCCCCCATGCACACAGACAGGTACAGACACCGCACACGCGCGCACGCGCGCATATCTATGTATGCTTCGTTTTAGCTTGAATACAACACACTCGTATTTTAGTATTGAATACAGTCCTATTTTCAATCAATTATATTCAAAACTGTCTGTGGATGAGTATTTAACTGTTGTTGCAGTTCTTTTATACCACCAACGGTATGTTTTCGCTTGCTTCACTTGAACCTGAGACGGACAACTAAGAACCACTAGTTGAGTTGGTGTAACAGGCCCGTAGCCGGGGGTGGGGTCATGTGGTCCCCCTTTTTTGTGAACGCCCCTTTCTCCAAAATGTGAACAAACCTCAAAATTGCATCTTTAAAATGTGTACCACTAATTGTATTCCATGTTTCTCAAAAGCGTTAACCTCCCTCCTAAAAGCTGCTGGATAGTGTTCAAGCATTACAAAGAATGCCAAGAAAGCCTGATTTGTACATATGTTAAAGGGAGAACCCTTATCTATTAAGTGATCATCACTGAATGTATGGGAGCCTGTCTGAGGGGTCTGTCTCCAATGCCATATGTGACAAGGGCAGTCACTAGAGGAATGTGTGTCAAAGGACCATTGCATCCAATTAGCCATGCAGAAGGACTTCACACTATCCCAGGGTCTCCTGTTATATAAACGCATGGGGAAACAAATACCCAAGAAGCCAGTTTTACACCAAATGTAAAATTATCAGTTATAATTGTACATAGTCACTCAGAGGTGACAGGTGAGGACATAATACTGGTGAATGAACGGGGTGACGATGATTTGACAATCATGAGCACATAAATTAAGCCATATAAAACAATTCACTAAACATTCATTATCATTAAATGAAAGCCGACTGTTAAAGAAGCTACTCTCACCAAGCAACGACTTGAGATGTGCAGCGAGTGTATTTCTTACAAGCTGCAAACCCAGTATACAAACTCATCTGACTTAACACAAACCATAATTTTCAACTATTGCACTGGAGTGCAGATTTCGATAAATAATTGTATTTAAGCAATACACCATCATGTTTAGCTTCACCTATTTTAAAATGCGCGTGTTGATGAGAAATCATATAAATTTGTGGCTGTATGTTTGCGGAAATGCTGTGGTTGCTAGTTGCATGTTTCTAGATCTCAGAAGAGGAGCCTTATCGTTTATGAGGAGTCAATAATGTGTGAAGGGTCTTTATTATAAATTAGTATGTCCATTTTGTGTTCTGTATAGTTGTAAAATACAGTTTGTGTTTCCTGGAATCACTGTGGTGCACAGGATATGGTACTTGACTGTTTGACACCTACAATGAATTCAAATTCAACAAGAGGACAATACTTTTCTCTAATCTAGCTTCTATTTGCCGGGCATGTTTTGTAAAGGTTTGTTAATTTGATAACGTAATGATGTTTATGATAAATTATGGAACTTTTGTACATCAGATCATATAAATACATAATATTAATTGAGTGAAAACCAGATTGTAAATGTCACACTTTAACTGTTTATTCTAAAATATAAATTGAACACACAAACACACTCCTCAGTACCTCGTTTATTATATTAATATGAACATATTCAAAACAATTGCACACACGGCGAAGGGTTTCAAGAAAATAATTCAGTTATATTAACAATATACTACCACTGCACGTTGGCTTTTATTAATACAATTGGGTGTAAATTAGGTTTAATTAGCAACAAAATGGGACAAATCTCGAAAGACCTCTTATGAGTCTCACTTTGTCTGAAAATGCCCCCCCCCCCCCAAAACGACCTCGTTAATGGCCTGCTGGGGATCCTAATGTGGTGTTTGTGTGCATATATATATATGTATATATATATGTGTGTGTGTGTGTGTGTGTGTGTGTGTGTGTGTGTGTGTGTGTGTGTGTGTGTGTGTGTGTGTGTGTGTGTGTGTGTGTGTGTGTGTGTGTGTGTGTGTGTGTGTGTGTGTGTGTGTGTGTGTGTGTGTGTGTGTGTGTGTGTGTGTGTGTGTGTGTGTGTGTGTGTGTGTGTGTGTGTGTGTGTGTGTGTGTGTGTGTGTGTGTGTGTGTGTGTGTGTGTGTGTGTGTGTGTGTGTGTGTGTGTGTGTGTGTGTGTGTGTGTGTGTGTGTGTGTGTGTGTGTGTGTGTGTGTGTGTGTGTGTGTGTGTGTGTGTATATAAAAGATGAAATAATATAAGACGAAATCACACGGTCCACCAACTCACATCCACTTCATTGTTCTTCGGATTAGAAATGTAACCTTTTGCATTATGAGCCCTCACGTGAACATTAGCGTCCTAAATTCTACCTTCCTGCGATTATCAATTGCAATAAAGTTTAATTGTTCCATTAGCACATTTATACATATATCTATGTATGTCGTACATGCATTTCACTGTTAGTAACGCACAGACAATCACTACATATGAGAAAACAATTACCTGCTAGAGCCGATCGTAAAACCGCTCACTGCGCGCTTAGCTAATGGTGTTTTATTAGACGTCGACGCGAGATCTGCGGTTTACTTGAAATTTGAGGTCGCGTTCAGATTTGGCGTACGGTCGCGGCGCTTAATTGGGTTAGCTAATGGTCTCTAATGTCTTTGTTATGTATGAAGGTGTGACCCTTTCGTAGTGGTTAACGCGAACATCTGGTTTTCTGGCGAACTACCAAAACAGATACGAAATCCCCTTGATGGCGCCTACTATGACACGAGCGAGCGAAATAACCAATTCCGGTGATCTTCGGATCGACTTTAGGTATAATGCATTACGAGTAGTTTCAACGAAGAATGACTGGACACTTTGCTAGATTATTACACTACAAATAACTGGTTAAACAACGGACTGTTTCCTTATCTTATCTGAACCATACAAACATACCTAGAAACAAACTTACATACATGTTTACGTTCACACTAAAAAGCACGCGCATGCAGTTACACGGACACACATGCATACACACATACATCGGCGATTACTCACTCACTCTCCACTCATTCGTTAAACCACGCACTGATTCATCCACTCACTTACTCATCACCCACTCACTTACACCCACTTACTTACAGTCACTCAAACACCCTCTCACTCGCTCACTAACTCACACGGTCACTCACTCACTCACTCACTCACTCACTCACTCACTCACTCACTCACTCACTCACTCACTCACTCACTCACTCACTCACTCATTCACTCACTCATTCAACCACTCTCTAACCCGCTCAATCACTAACAAACTCACTGGCAGATTCAACTAAGTAACCTTCGTAGGTTTAGTAAAAAGAATTCGAGAGCATACACAGGTAGAGCCTTTGGAAAAATCCCAGGGCACTACGGAATTTCTGAAAAATGTTGATAAAACTCATTCAGATCTTCTAAGAGAAATACTGTGGTAGTGAAAACTCAACAAACAAATTAAGTTCAAAATTCGGCGTCGTTTTTGGAGAGCTTCAACAACATCTGGAAAATGTATACAACATCGCCGAAAAATCTTAAAAGCACACCACCACCCCCCCCCCCCCCCCCCCCCCCCATATTCCGATGACACGATCTAATGTCGCGTTTGCTGTTACCTGTCGGGCTTATAAGACACCAGACAACTAGATCAAATGCCTTGTTCAAAGTACTATCGTCATGGAGCTTCATTGCTACATAATGAACAAGTTATAGCATTTGAGAAGTCAACTGTCGTGAGAGGACCAGCCGGCGACTTGTCTCCTGGACTAATGCATGATGGCGGTGGCGGATTCTGCCAGTGGGTGGCAGAACATTTTGAGTACAATCTTCGTAATATGTGTACTATATGATGCAACAGTAGCTAGCTTTACTACTAAAACATAATTACTCAGACATATATTTCAAATTTAACATTCTATCTTACTAAATGTGGACTTCTCACTAATAAATCAACAACGATGTAGTATTATCGTGTAATAATATGAAAATACACACCTCTTCTCTAAATATTGGGGGCTGATCCTATATCCAGCCCCCAACAAAAGATTGAGGGGGCTCAGTCCCCCTCCTCAAAACCCCCTCGACCCTCCCCCCGGTTCCGACGCGTATATCTCACAATTAAATCAACCATGGTAATATTACATCGTTAGACATTGTAACAAAATTGTGAACAACTGTCGCATTTGGCTTTCCATACCACATATATTCAATGAACTGGCGTATACATATGGACAGCCAATACAACGAAAATCTTACAAAAAGCGAACATATTCCATAGATAGGGTACGTATGTTTTTCTTGAAAAATTTCGAGGTTCTCCAAGGTTGATTTTTTATTGTTTTTTTTTCTGGAAGTTCAGGAACCCACACTGATCATCTTAAAACAACAATTGGCTTTTTAACCAAAGTGTCCGGGTCATCGTCAATTTCTACTGGACAATTTGTCCAGTCACTCGACAGTGCGTCGCTTCTGGTCACATAAAAATGTTATACCCGTAAAATGGTGATTTTGACATTTGATTTTTTTTATGTGGACTGTATGCAATAGATCAGGCACATTAGGAGATTCGGTGATAGAATGTATTGCCAGTGAAATGACGCATATTTGGAAGTGTGTGGTTGGCGGCGGTGTTCGAAATTGCTGCCGACCCGGATGCCCGGGACAGTCAAATATTTCGTCGGGCCGGTAACTTGGAAAAAGTGCCGGCCCGCAAGACCGGCAGATTTATAAAAAGAAAATAATGGAACACTTGTCTAGAATCCGGGCAAACCTCGATTTCGTCATTCTAACTACACGTTTGCCTAAATTTGAAACCTAAGTGAGTTAATTCTATCGTTCAACATCATTCCAGGCATATTTATATTACGAAAATATTGCGCCTTAGCACACTTTTAAAGCCCAAAATACGACCCGCTGCGGCCGCGCGTTACCGCAGCGAGCGATATCGCATCGTATGTTGTCGCAAACTGGATCGCTGTTTGGGCTTCAAAAGTGCGCTGAGACGCAATATTTTTGTAACGTATATATGCACGAGATGATGTTGAATGATGGCAATAACACATGGTATATCAAAATTAGGCTAAAATGTTGATATAACAACAAAGTCGAGGTGAGCCCGGATACTAAACACGTACAAATAATGGTAACATTTGTGTACTTCCGGCCGGGAAATTTACAAGCATGGTACCAGAGCAAGTTGGAAAAACAATAAAAGGTCGATTTGATAAATGCTGATATATCTATTGAGTTTAGTTTCGTAATGCTGGCACTTCCAGCGAGTTCCCCTGAATGTGAAAGAGGCTTCAGCACAGTGAAACGGGGGAAGAGTTCAAGACTGAGTTTTGAAACCGCATCAAGCCATCCACAGTGTCAGCTGTCACCACCATTCAGCTGCATTCACGCGACATGGCTGACTTCAAACCCGCATCAAGCCATCCACAGTGTCAGCTGTCACCACCATTCAGCTGCATTCACGCGACATGGCTGACTTCAAACCCGCATCAAGCCATCCACAGTGTCAGCTGTCACCACCATTCAGCTGCATTCACGCGACATGGCTGACTTCAAACCCGCATCAAGCCATCCACAGTGTCAGCTGTCACCACCATTCAGCTGCATTCACGCGACATGGCTGACTTCAAACCCACATCAAGCCATCCACAGTGTCAGCTGTCACCACCATTCAGCTGCATTCACGCGACATGGCTGACTACCAACCCACATCAGCTATCCAACTGTAGAATACATCCGGCGCAAGGATGCCCAACTTCAAATCCGAATTGGACTCGGACAGTGAGTCACTGTCTGAGTCCAGGTAGAATTCTGTTGGAGTCACTGACAGTGACTCGATCGGGTGTTTCACGGACAGTCCGGCTGCTCCTGCAGATGATGGAAACAGTTCTGTGTAGTCCCCTGCTGACATTCGTTTAGTAGTGTTTGTTGTCATTTGCAACATTGATGTTTTTCTGTCAACAATAAACTGTTTCCTATGTTGTCATTTTATATTCGCTGTTTTTTAATCTGAATATCGTAAATTAATATGCAGGACAGACTTGGCCTGAACGAGTATATCAATAATTGCCATGCATTGCAGCTGCAAATGTATATTACTCGTGTAATTTTTAAATATTTGGATCATTAACTTTTGTGTGGGACCACTAACTTTTGAAAGTTGAAGGTCCGACTGACTACCAACTTTTCAGCTAAGGTGTAGAACACTGGTTGGCGGAGTTACTTTTCTGCCATTTGATTTTAATATAATAAATTAGACGGCGTAAAACATGGCTAATTTGTAAGTTAATTGTCATCGTGCATGCACACAATTTAAAACAGCTTGACCAGACTTGTGAGGCATATGCTTGACTTGGTGATAGTGACTGTAAAGAAGTTTTAGTTGTTTCTCATTTCCACTATTCGTGTAATATGACAAAGCGTTAGGTTACAATCTTTTTCAAAAATCTGAAGTTAAACTCAATCAATAATATCGCTTGCGGTAATTTTCCAATGGTATTCTGGGTGGTCTTCGTGGACTGTTTGGGCAGCAGACGTAATTATTTGAATACACAATACCGCTCAGCGGCTAGTGAGAGTGCTCGAATGGGTTATTATACTGGGATTCCTGGAAATGGGGCGCGAGTCAGAGGTAGTGTTCATTGTCATGTATATATATATATATATATATATATATAATGTTCTCCCGAGATGGTGCTGTATATGTTATTTAATTGTTTAATAGGTATTCATCAGATGGCATTACTAATAAAAAACTAACGTGTCATGCATAATGCTGTCATCTGAATGCATGCCGACGAACTGACGTATAGCTGACATAATGAACAGAACTAGTGAGTCTGGCAGCCACAAGCAGCAAGACTGATTAAGTGCTGACAACATTATCTGAGGACGAGTTTAGATAGGCGCAGACGAAATAGCTATAAGGTTAATATAAATTATGTGTATCAATATCACGCAGTGGTGTCTTTGCAAAGTATTCCACTCAGAATCAACTGTTCTAAAAAATTCTTCATATTGAATACGTGAAAAACGTTGAGGCCCTCCAAAAACCTCCATTTGCACCCCCTTGAGGCTTGCCTAAAACGGCGTGCCTGGGGCCCATGATTTTGTTGTCGTGCCCGAAGCAGCCACCAGTCTCAGGCCCAGTTAGCCCGCGCAGTTTTTGAATATATCTGCCGATATGTTTTCATCATTTTGTTAGCGAAGAGCAGTACTACGAGAGAAGCGGTGCAGCGATGTGTTCTGGAAGCATAGTCTACAGATTAGTGTGGATAAAAGTTGCGCGATTGGTCACCAGAAAGAGGATTCGAGCACCATGTTGGTGATGAAAGATATCAAGCGTGCGGGTGCCTTCGCATACATTCGTGGACTGGCGGATTGATTACCAATGATGTGCGTGTATAGGTAGAAAAGCGGCGAAGGAGGTAGTCTAGACAGTGCGAATGCACTGCGGAAATCAGAAGTTTCAAGGCAGACAGGAATAAAGCAAACAAGTTAAAAGGGAACGTCTTAAAAAGTCGTGTCTGTTCCAGTATCCGGAATCAGTCTCCAGAGCAAATAATATTATTAGACTATCCCTGATGTATTGTCTACACAAATGTACGGATGTTTGCTGAACCAATGGAATCTCTTCCCTCTTACTGTCTTCGCCGGTCTTGATTGAGGGAACCAGACGACATTAATAAGCAACTCCAAGAACATGCGGTTAGGCCGTTAGCCCCATCCACCTTCGCTATAACCTACTATCATGTGTTTACTATTTGAATATTTCGTATTACATTTTAACGTTTGGTTGCTCTGGACTTAATAAACGCAGTTTGGCGGACAATAGGCCTTCACCGTTGTTATTCTAGTATATATCTATGTCGAACACAGGCTACAGGACGACCAACTGGTTTCACTGGGTCCAGGAAAGCAGGTTTAAGACGGCCGACGGCGACTGTGTCCTCCCGTTTGTAGTATTGTCGCACATATTGTGCATGTGCACCAAGAAACGGGTATATTTGAGGACAGCAGTTCTTCTGATCAGAGGCATTGATTTGTGTGGCTGGCTGGCAGACTCTACGCAGCTTCGTAACTAAAGGATCGTAGGTAGACGCAGTAGACCTTAGCGGTGTCGTGTATCGGTAACATTTGGCGGGGAGCATATCACACGAGGACTTTCTCGAAACTGAATAGTAGGATTTGCCAAAATCTCAAAAACTCGGGTCACTTAAGAAGATAATGACCTATCCCCGTCCTATAAAACACGCAGTTAATATCCCAAACGAATTACATAATAAATTACCAAAGTGTCTAATATCACAACAGTCCTGTGAATGTTGGGTGGGCAACGCAATTCGTCTTGCAGGAACAAATTGAGGTACGTTTACAAGACCTGTTGGGGGACCGTTGGTTGCTTAATATGATCTAGGATTGTCCTAGCCACGATTGTGAGATTTTTCCATTTTACTCGATCTCATATTATTTACCCTTTACGCTTATGAAAACCCCGCTACACATACATTGTTCATTTTTCCATTTCTATCATTGTGTTTTGTTCAGTTTATAAGTGTTTGCATAAATTGCTTAACGATAATTAACCGATATCATAATTTGAGTATATTTGAAAAGTAACGTCATTTTAAAGGTAACAACGATTTAGCAATGTGAAAATGAATACTCCATGTATTTAACACAAATGTTTCCCCTATAATTATTACGTGTTTCTTAAGTGAGAACAATGTCAACAAGTGTGGATAATGCGTACCTGAACAGAATTAATTCAGTGTTCAGAATTCAGTTTTATTGGATCAATCCGTAAAGGTCATGGGCTAAACTCAGTAAGTTATTAAGGACAATTTGATGAAGCAACGAGCGCTGCTCGATGTTTGCTGTGTTTCCGACAGATGTGGCAGAGAGCACAGTAAACAAGACGTTCTGTTATTGTAGAGCAGTACAAGCTGCAGCAGAGAAATCATAACGTCATGACGATACACGGCGCCATCGTTCCAATGCTTCCCAGGTCGGAATAAACTCGTAACAATGCCGAATTCTTATGAAACACCATTTTCCAGCTTATAGCAAGAAGTTCTCGGTTTGTTAGCAACAGTAAGTATCTAACTGGATGTGTGCATTGTATCACTTTCACTGCACCGATCGTGACAGCGATGTCTCTTGAAGATGTCCCAATGTCTATGCCCACAACGAAGCAGCTATTATGCTGTGTCGTCGAGGGATCGCCTGTGTCTTTGATGATTGTCCGGTCCCCGATGTCTCACTTGTACTTGTACGTTCCTATCTCCTTGTGCAGCTTTTCCAACTCGGGAATACTAGGGTGTTCTTTCCAGAATATCTTCGTTCTATATGAAGGTGTGACCCTTTCGTAGCGTGGCTCCTTCTCGTAGTGGTTAACGCGAACATCTGGCTTTCTGGAGAACGACCAAAACAGGTACGAAAACCCCATGATGGCGCCAACTAGGACAAGACCGGGCGCAAGAACAAATTCCGGTGATTTTCGCATTGTCTGTAAGGATAATACATTACGAGTAGTTGTAACGAAGAATGACATGGAAACTTTGCAAGAGTGCTACACTACAAATAACTGGGTAAACAACGGGCTGTTTCTTTATCTTATCTGAACAATACAAACACACCTATAATCGATCGTACATACATGTTTACGTACACATTAAAAAAGCACGCACCCACAGGCACCAACAGACACACGCACTCACACACACGGACACACATGCATACACACATACATCGGCGATCACTCACTCTCTTCACTCATTCTTTGACTCACGCACTGACTCATCCACTCATTCACTCAGCAGTCAACCGCCCTCTTACTCATTCAGTCACTCAGTCACTCAAACACTCACTCACCCGCTCACTGCTCACTCACTAACACACTCACTCACCCACTCAGTCACTCAGTCACTCACTCACACCCTCACCCTTTCACCCACTGACTCATTCACTCGCTCACTGCCTGACACTCTCACCCACTCACTCACTCATTCAATAAATCGGTCACTCGCTCATTCATTCATCCACTCACACACACTTACTTATTCAACCACTCAGACCACACACCCTCATACTCACTCACTAGTTCACTCGCTCATTCACTCACTCACTCATTCACTCACGCATTCTGTCACTCTGACACTCTTTCACTCACTCACTCACTCACTCACTCACTCACTCACTCACTCACTCACTCACTCACTCATTTATCCAATCACTCACCTATTCACTCGTCCACCCATCGTTGCTCACATTCATTCACTTGTTCTCTCACTCACGTCATCGCTGTGCAACTACGTTTTTGTATTTGTCAGTTACTCTATCCATTAGCAGTATATCACTCTAGCTAAACTATTAACTAACTGCAACATACCGAGAAACTGAATAATCCGCGGGCCATGTCGTCGACCGACGTTCGTCAAATTAGATGGTCACCTAAACGATAACAATGCCAGCGACATCAGCACAACGATGCATACAATACTATTATACTATGCGATGGGAATTAAACTGGACGATATCGCAACAAAACAATAACAATTGTATTTTCCAGATTACCCGTCCATTATTTAATTTTTACTAATAATACTACGTGATCTGTGTATTACAAAAATCCACAAAAACAAGACAGGGGCAACAAACGAACATTAATAAGCATGGTATGAACACAGACGCGAAACGTCACCATCAGAGCGCGTGGTCTACTGATGAGTGGGTGGAATCTAATATTGAATGTCCTTTGCAGGTAAATGCGTTGCTTTTGCTTCGTACACTAAGTGACTAACGCCATCCTATACGCCAGGGGTGGTAGCTTGACATCACTACGTTTTGAGACACTGGTTTCATCAGCAGCGACCCAGCCCCAGGCGCGCGAGGACGACTAACGCGCGAGGTTGAAACTACTTCATTTCTCCCGCTTAGCCACTGGGCAATTTCGTTTCAGGCAGTTTAGAGAACGACTAGGTACTATTCTTGATTTCATATGTTTGTAATACTCACTGGTCTTGGTGGTAGGAGAACTTAGGTCGATCGTGACGGCCCACGGAGCACCTCAATGTTGTGCGGTTTTTTTGCGTTACTGAATGCGCGCTATTGTGACGCAATTACTAAGTGACGTGACGTTCTTCACACGTTGCTAATTTGTTGCAGTAAGCAATTAAGGATGCAAAACGGTTGTTGTTTCAAGATGCATTTGAATCAGTAATCAAGTACAAATTAGCGTATTTATTTTAGCATGTCAATACTTAACCGATGCATTATTTTACATAAGTTATTTATTTACAAATGTATATTTAATTTTTTTATTATATTCTTATATATTTTTATGCGTAAAATCAGTATTGTATTATAGTTATTCTATTTTAACAGTGTAGTATTTTAAGCACCTTTGAACATGTTTTTATATCCGGAAACACACCACTGTACAAATAAAGTTATCATTAATGGTAGTGAGTACAGCAGAAGACCACAAGGGTCTGTTTCACTACAATATTGAGCTTGTAAGGAATAGCCACCATTAAGCATAATCTGTTCTTAAACCAGTAAAAGGGTCTCCATGGCGCATCCTAGGGTTAACAGTTTTTAATATACAAGATCGTTGTTAAGGAACAACGTCAATTTTAAATAGAAAAATTGAGTTTATTGGTTCATAAGAATGCTAGTGAAACGGTCCCCAGCTGTAGCTCATATTAGGCCATGAGACAGAGGATTTGTCGGTACATATTTTCCATATTATTATTCATTTAATTATAGGACATGTAAACAGTATATTACCAACAGTGCCCACAAAATAGTCAAACGCCTACAAGTTTTGTTTTATTTCAGGAATGTCTCACTGATACGAACCAATGTGCAATTTGTCAAGAATATGGTGTTGGTGGCTTAGCTACAGCACATAGAAAGAAAGGTCTATATTCATTGGTGACGATGTTAAAAATACACTTGTTAGCCGAACAATAAAAAAATACAAGTGATCATTGTATCCATGACAAATGTAGACAGACCTTCTATACCTTGAATACATGAGATTATGATTAAATCATCCCAGTCAACATGTAAACCTGGTTGTAGCGTCAGAACGTATACCAAATCGTACTACATGGATATGTTACGTCTATCAAACTCACTGTTTGATATATAATGCAACGTCGAATATGTTTATCGTCATACGAAATTAGATAGTCGGATTTGTAATATCGAAGCGATTGGGAACGACAAGCCATGTGCTATTCATATTAATGGGTACATGTGACAAACGAAGTGACACAGTTGCTACTGATGTCAGAACACACGTCGAATTTGCTTGAGATATCCGCGCGTGTGATGTCAAATAGCATCAGAACTGCTAAGCGCTTTTCGTCTCCGGAGAAATTTCCTCGTTCCTTACCTTGACTTTCCAGCATACGTAACAAGGCACATTAAACCTCGTCTGGTTGCACTATTTTGATCTGGCGTCATAAATGCAGATATCCACGAAAAGCAAGTGATGTAATCATGACAAGGGGTGAAGCAACACCTTTACACGACGCTGTCAAGATCCGACAGGTGAAGCGAACTTGTGTATATTTTCGTGTTCGGAGATAGTGTAAAACTTAATAAAAAATATGTATGCAATGTACAGGTTTTCAAAATGTTTTCACCCCCCCCCCCACCGATTTACAACAATATCAGTATTCATAAATTTCCACAGGGAGACTCGTCAGCCTCCTACACACTCTAATCATTGAGATGTCATATCCACTTAAATATATATTCTAAGTCTCCTTTCATATATTAGTAGTAGTAGAACAATGTCTTCCATCATATTCCATACAAACGAACAAGACAAGCTGATGCAGCCTTATATGATCACAATAGTGAAAGGTCGTAGAACTGCTACCCTCGTGGCCAAAGTAGGGTAAATATGTGTCGAATGATTGTTCGAGATTAACGACACCACATCTCCACACGGACGTCAACTTTAATCTGTTTTGGCCTTCGGCAGCCCTCCGAAGTCGACTCTGCTTGGTTGTAGGGAATTTCGCTCTTCTCGCGGGAATTCCCTCTTGATGCAGAAATCGCCCATTCGCGAGTATCAGCTCTACAGGTCACTCGGCTTCACGCAAAAACGTGTAGACCTTGTAGGTCCACGCTCCGACCCGACACTACAATAAATGTTAACCTCAATGATAAAATATTCCTACTCGATGGTGTGTACCATACACCCTTTATAGTATACGTTATTTCAACAACACAATACACAATCATAATACCTATATATATATATATATATATATATATATATATATATATATATATATATATATGTATATATTCGACGTATACATATCAGAGCAAACTATTCAACATGTCTTCATAAAACATTCCCATCACCAAAATTATTCTAACTCTTATCAACCTATACACCCGGAAATATCATCCGTGACAACCATATTACAACTTACGTTCGATCATCGTTACTACATCACAACCACATAGCTGAACGATGATTCGCGGTGACCTAGGTTCGTTTATTCTCGACCACACCCTTTGACAAATTTAACAATACAAAACCAGATAATCAAGACAACACCTATCATCTGACATTCAATCAGGTGTACACACAACATATATTTTACATACCTCCGGTATTTTCTTCTAGGATATATACGTGAAGGTAAGGTTTCATCGTCTACGCAACAGCTCGGTATTGCTTCTATATTGCAACCACACTGTAATTGTAATCGTCATTTCTGTGGATCACCCTGGACTAGTGTGTTCTCCCAAACCCCAGTTAATGAGCAATATACTTCGCATCTGACATGTGATCCCTGCAGATGCTGATACTGCCCAATAGAAAATACAATAATTCAACATGTACATAAATCTTCATAATAGCGACATTCCTATACGCTGTGAAATTATCCCATAGAAATTTCCACCCGCACCACAGTTCCTATACTTATATAGCTGCCGACCACTATATAATTAGTACATGTTAGATTCAACTTTCCTACCTGTCTATCTATAATGTAATGTAATGTTTCCCAGATTATTTAACATCTGACCCTATGCCACCTCCCCAGTGCATTCACACTATTGCGTAAGCACTAGCCCGCCGTCAATAGCCTTACAGGGTAACCCCAATTGTAGTCTTTCACAGTCGCTATCAACATATGTTAAGTTCTTAACACCACATCGTGACAGATTCTTATAATGAGATGGATGTTGAGAATGTCGACAGTGATACATTTGTGGAAAATAAGTCACTGGTCGTAAATATCAATGTAGGCGCAGTGGATCAGCCGGTCAACATATTCTCAAGATGCTACCATTCATTAAAAAGAATGGTAGATGTAATGTCCTATTGTGATATTGTAATTGTTATCTTTAGTTGTATTTGTTATACTGTTCTAACCCGCGACTGGAAGTCGAGTGATAAGGATGGAGGCTTGCGTTGTATAAGACATTACAATACATTACAATGGCGACGATTGGATGGATCTATAGACACTCGAATGATTTGATGTTGTTGCGCTGATGAATAAAGAAAATGCAACAGATGTGTGAAACTTTCGCTGAACGATAATAGGGGTCCGAACGTGTCATTTCGCTGTACATGAAATAAAGAAATGTCACATACTGACCATGGCTATAAACCTACTCACCTTTCCGGAATTTGACCTTCAACCGAGGGAGACCATTCCTACCCGCTTCAAGAAGTACCAAAAACGCATGAATAACCTGTTTGCGGCGATGTGTATTGAAGAGGCAATCCGGAAGAAGGCCATGTTACTGCATTATATAGGAGAGAAACGTGTGATATTTTCGACCCCCTAACTATACCAGAGCCTTTCCAAAGCGACATAAGCAGCCGTCACGAGATGTGCAACACTACGTTCTACGTGGCGAAAGGACCTAGTAGGCCTCTCGTCAGCTGGAAAACTTCGCAGCGACTCAAACTGATACAAGTCACCAACACCATATACACACCAGACATACTGCGAGGACGAGTTCGAGGACGTCACCACTGGCATAGGAGAATATACTGGAATACTCTGGGAATGTGGTGACTATGAACAACACTCGTTCGAGCAACTCAAAACGGCATTGTCTACCAAAACGACTCTAGCGTACTGCGATCCGCAGAAATCTACGACGATCTTCGTAGACGCTAGCCCGATCGGTCTGGGAGCGAGAATCGAACGATGGCTCATGGATCTGCTGTGATATGACTTCAAAGTTATCTACCAACCTGGACAATCCAATCCTGCTGACTACGCATCGCGACATCCTGTTGATGTATCCGCAGACGAGCGTGATGACACTGATGTAACCGAACACTACGTGGCATACGTCGCGCGCAACGCAGTACCGAAGGCGATGACACTCAACGAGGTGGAACTTGCAACAGCTCGAGATCCAGATCTACAAGCTGTTATGACGTGCATCGAATCAGGAAGATGACACCGCCCGCCGTCTGACGTATCTCTGGCTGATCTGTCTAGGTACGAGAACGTTAAGAATGGGCTTACCTGCACATACACTGTTTTGCTGAAATCAAATCGCATCGTGATACCTGCCACCCTGCAAAGCAAAACGGTTGATATCGCATACGAAGGGCATCTCGGTATAGTCAATACGAAAGCCCTGATGAGAGTAAATGTCTGGTTCCCGAGTATGGACAAGCTAATCTAAACGCGAGTCAAGTCGTGCGCAGCTTGTAAAATAGCCACACCGGTTATGAGTGGCGAACCACTGAAAATGTCTACATTACCGGACAACCCGTGTGAAGAGATGAGCTGTGACTTTGCGCACGTCGATGGCGAAACACTGCTTATAGTCATCGATGACTTTTCCAGATTCCCATTTGTCGAACCAGTTACATCCGAAGCGACAGGTGTGGTGGTACCAAAACTCGACAAACTGTTTGCCACATTCGGAACCCCTGAGGTGCTAAAATCTGACAATGGGCCTCCATTCAATGGCAAAGACTTCACAACGTTTGCCAACGTGCTCGGATTCAAACATCGGAAGGTTACCCCACTTTGGCCGCGAGCGAACGGCGAGATGGAACGATTTGTGAAGACGATGAATAAGTGTGTTAAGGCGGCCAAATCAGAAGGAAAAAACTGGAGGAAGGAACTTCATTCGTTCTTGCGCAATTATACGACACCTCCACAAGCAACAACCGGGGTTGCCCCATCAACGCTGTTCCTAAAGAGAGCAGTGCGCAACAAAATACCACAATCTAATTGCATTTACCCCGTCGCTGAGATCGTACACAAACGCGACAGTGACCAGAAACATCAGTCTTTCATATAGCCTTTGCGGGTATCTATCTTTTTGTTGTTCATCCATTAGACAACTAGATTAAATGTTTTGATACGTGTGTTATCGTCACTGGGCTTCAGTGCTACGAAGGAACAAGTCGCAACACCAGAGAATTGTGCTGTCTTCGGCGGATTACAGGATGGCAGATTCTGTCAGTGGGTGGCACGAAAATGTGATTACATTCAGGATACTTTAAACGGCCGAAAAACTACTCACGTACAATAGGTAACATATCTTGCCAAAACAAAACAATGCAGATAACCAAGATCTGATGTTACCAAGAACAAGAAAGTTACTTACGAAAACACAACACGTGCAGGAGACTTCAGCTTTAGCATTCAATTCATATACCTTTATTGTCCCTCATGGGGAAATGTTCTTGTGTTGTTCGCTATTAAGAAAGCAATAAATAGACATGTGTAACTGAGCACACTGACCATACCGACACAAAACATCGAAATACTCATGGTATAGTATAGTTGTAAAAGAGTACGATAAAAACAAATACTAAGAATCACCAATCAGTATAAGTCACAATCACCAAAAGCTGGGGAAATAAGTTATACACCGCAAGTAGCTCTCTCTCTCTCTCTCTCTCTCTCTCTCTCTCTCTCTCTCTCTCTCTCTCTCTCTCTCTCTCTCTCTCTCTCTCTCTCTCTCTCTCTCTCTCTCTCTCTCTCTCTCTCTCTCTCTCTCTCTCTCTCTCTCTCTCTCTCTCTCTCTCTCTCTCTCTCTCTCTCTCTCTCTCTCTCTCTCTCTCTCTCTCTCTCTCTCTCTCTCTCTCTCTCTCTCTCTCTCTCTCTCTCTCTCTCTCTCTCTCCTCTCTCTCTCTCTCTCTCTCTCTCTCTCTCTCTCTCTCTCTCACACACACACACACACACACACACACATGCACGCACGTACACCTTATCCTGCCTACAACATGCCTGATCTTATCTTCATGCACCAATCAGTGATTCAATGAATTACATATGATTAAAATAAAATTAGCACAGAACAATCAGCCAGTTGTTACGAAATATAATTTACATATCACAGCCATCAGTACAGGAACAAGTTCATCGTCACAGATGTGATGTAACTAACGGTGGAATACACACGCACACAGGCACAGGCACACGCACAGGCACAGGCACACGCACAGGCACACGCACACGCACACGCACACGCACACACACACACACACACACATGAACCCATATTCTCAAAGCGGCCAGGCAGGCATTGGAGGGAGGGGGGAGAGGAGGCAGACCATTCGTTTAGATGGCGGATAGAAGATGGGATGATGAATTTCGAGTCTCAGTTGAGGCAGCTGAAAACGACGGCCAGATGGTAAACAGTGATTTAGGGGGTGGTCGGGATCCAGATAAATCTGCCTTCCCTTCCTCTTTGCCCTCCGCCTGTACAGGTCGTCTGCACTGATAAGTTCCTCTCCGATCACCTTGCTGCTGAGTCTGATGACGCGACTCAGGATATTCCGTTGGGTGACACTCAATCCACCATGCCATGCCAGGAAGCCAAAGGCTACAGTACTCTCAACGTAACAGCTATAGAAGGTCTTCAAAACATGACGGCTCACCCCGAGGGATCTGAATTTACGCAGAAAATAAAGCTTTTGTTGGCAGTTCTTGTTGTTCAAAGCTGTGTTTGCACTGAAGGTCAGTTTACGGTACCTAGGTACTTGTACTTCCATACACGCTTGACAGTCTCACCATTGATGACCAGGTCTTTGGGTTGGGTGGGGTCTCTCCTGAAGTCGATGATGAGCTCCTCAGTCTTCTGAGCCTTAAGATCCAGGAAGTGATCACCACACCACCGGGCAAAGTATGAAACCATAAAATTATCTTCGCACACCGTGTCAGAATTTGGCAGGTCAACAATTGCCGTATCGTCTGCGTACTTCACAAAAGTGCACTGCTCATGTTTGTTGCGGCAATCGTCCGTGTATAAGGTGAAGATCAACGGCGAAATCTCTGAGCCATGAGGGGCCCCGTTGGATGTACACAGGGGGCTAGACAACATGCCGTTATGACGCACAGCCTGCTGACGTTCCGTGAGGGAGGATTTCACCCAGAGAACAAGGTGAGAGTTAACGTGCGTGTCCGCGAGCGTCTTCATCATGATGTGTGGCTGGATCGTACTGAAGGCCGATCAGAAGACTACGAAGACTATCCTGGCGTACGCCTTGGCCGTCTCAAGATGAGTGTACATAGAGTTGAGTAGAGTCAGCACCGCGTCGTCCATGTCCCGGTTGCATCTATACGCAAACTGGAGCGGATCACGCTGATCGCCGACCTGCTGCAGGTGTTGTGAGAGGACGAGGCGCTCGAAGCATTTAATTACAACAGAGGTCAGCGCTACCGGCCTGAAGTCGTTCGGAACAAATGGCCGCGGCTTCTTCGGAACAGGACAGATGATGTAGGATTTCCAAATCCGAGGGACATGGTGCTGCCTGAGGGACCAGTTAAACAGAATGCTGAAAAATGCTCCAAGCTGGGAATGACACTCCTTCAGGACACGGCCGCCGATGTTGTCCGGTTGTGATGCCTTACGGGGATTAACCCGATGAAGAACCCGGCTGACGTCATCCGGAGTGGTTTCAGGTAAGTCATGATCACCTAGCTGGGACTGAAGCTGGTCCGCCGCAGCTCGGCGTTCGCGTGTGAATTCGTGACGATCGAAACGACTGAAGAAAATGTTCATGTCCCCTGCGAACTTCATGCTCTCCTCCTTCGTTCCTGTGTTGGAGACAGGTGAGTTACGGGCTAAGCACCCGCAAGAGTTTTAAGTCCCTGCCATGTTGATCTCATGTTGAACCATCAAGTAAAAGACTAAGAAGACGACAACAAAAGCAGAGCTCAGCGAACACCACAGGTCGCCATGACAGCGCCACCTAGCATACGATCCTACAAGCAGCCTAGTCAGAACAAAACGGCAGATGTCCGCATCTGGCAGTCAAACCCGTGACACTGTTGATCTAATTAACACATTGTGACTGTATTGAAGTGTGGTAAACGATAACCCATCGAACAGACATTGATCCATGTTAGAAACGACATGGCACAGTACCGCCGCCGCCGCCGACAACAACACCACAACCACCACAACCACCACAACCACCACAACCACCACAACCACCACAACCACCACATCCACCGCCGACAACATTTCTTTATTTATATATCATTGATACATTTTAAATGTATACAATTACTATTTTTTTTTATAGCCAGCAGATTTTATGAAACATAATTGTTTTAGATAGGGCGCTAAATAGGAAATGTATTATTAATAATTTAACATATCCATCACGTGACCTGTTGCCTAGCAAAATCTCCGGCAAGCTGTCAGAAAATATATTGGTTCGGACATTTCGTTTATAGTTTGTTAAAATTCTGGTCACAAAAGTGTTTCTTTATTACAAAATCATAAGACAACATTTTAAAATTGATAACTCTGTGGTGGAAAGTTTGATTTATGAGAACTCATGCAGCAATAGTAATGCAAATCACGTATATATCTGTTATCAACATTGTTGGCAAAGGCAAAACTTGACGGACGTCACGCACAAAAATCCGATTGTGACGTAGGCAAACATCGACGTACTTAATACCAAGGAGCCTCTATTTGGACAGGAGGCGTCACTGAGCGAGAAAATGGCAGTCTACACTGAAGGTTTTTGTCCGCCATTCTCATTTCATCAGAATAATTACCAAGCTGTGATGCGTCATATAAAATCAAAGATATTAAAGTAATCCTTGAAGTTTTTTACCTAACACAATTCAAAATAATAAAATTTGCAAACAAATCACGTAGAAACGTTGCAATTATTTATTGAGCCAACTGAACTTCGTCGTGTTTCATCAGAATAATCATCAGGCTGTACCACTTGTTATATAATAAAAATATTGAGGTTATCGTTGAAAATGTTGAGCAATGGTAATGCAAAGAACTGCTTTTTCTGCACGCGTATGGTCTGGCTTGGCGCAACTCCAGAATGGCGGACGAACTGCTTACGTACTTTCCTCGAACAGTGTAGATAGCGCGCGCTGCACCGTCTTGTATTGATAGACGGTCTTTGCTGGCTACAGCAATTGATGTATCTGTTGGGCGCATTAGCTGTATCTGCGCAATATACCGATCGCGCAGCGCAATCCTCGGATACGCGGATATTCTCAGACTGAGCACCCATCTGCAGATTGCAGATGAAAATGGTGGGCATCGATTTTCTCCCGGGATGGGGATTTTATGTCGGGTAATTCCTACGAACTTATTTTTACTAAGTTGTAAACTCTTAGGAGCATCTGCGTGGCTATTAGTGAATTGTTGCATACTGTCTATGTTCGGAAGTCCATATTCCAGGCCCCGGGGTTTTGCATAGATGGCACAAACAGAAGTTTGCGCGCGACCTCCGTCAAGATTTATTTTTGCCAACAGTGTTGATAACGCTCATATACTTGAAATGCATTACTATTGCTGCACGAAATCTCATAAATCAAACATTTCCACATACATGTGTTAATTTAAAAACATTGTCTCATGCTTGCGTCATAAAGAAACATTTTGGGACCAGAATTTCAAAAAAATATATATTTGACGGGATGTCCGAACCCATCACGTGGTCGGTATTCTTTTTTGAAGGGTGAACGGAATTTTTGCTAAACATCAGGTCACGTGATGGATAGGTTAATTATACACAAAACAACCAATGAATGTATGTCGTATGTAAATATAGGCCTACCACAAATCGAATTTATGTTATCCGCAATTGCTGGATCTGCGCAATCCTTGTTAACGATTTTGCCCAATGATTTTTGTATGTTGCGCCTCTGTGCTCAGATTCCTGGGGATTTAGGCCCTATAGAAGTTTGTCATTATTATTATTATTACAGTTGCCCAAACAGAGAATCTCAGCGTATACGAGGATTGCAAATCCAGCAAATGCGCCCAACATGTACAGTATGTCGAGGTCTACTTACGGCACAATCAAAATTTTGCGCGTGACCACCGTGTAGCTTTGCCTCGCCAACATTGGGGCAACAATGTTGATAACGGATATATTTGTGAATTGCATTACATTTGCTGCATGGCATCTAATAAACCAAGCATTTCCACATATAGTTGCCCTTTTAAAAGTTTGCCTTGTGTTTTTGTCATAAATATAAAAAAATTGATCAGAAATTCAAAAAAATATTCGATGGAATGTCTTAACCCACCAGGTGTTTTCTGGTGGCTTGACGGAGGTTTTACTAGGCAACAGGTCACATGATAGATAGATTAATCGACATATCCATCACGCCACAAGTTGTCTAGCAAAGCTTCCATCAAGCCATCAAAAATTGATGATGCCGAACACGTGGTGCGTTCGAGCATTCCGTCGTATATTTGTTGACATTCCAGCCCTAGTAGTATTTCTTTAGGACAAAAGCATAAGGCAAAAGTGTTACGGTGACAGCTGTTTGCGGTTACGTTTTATCTATGAGATATCATGCCGCAATAGCAATGTAATTAACGACGTCAGACTGACACCAAGTAGCTCCGATTACATTAAGACTTGTGGATACACTAACCAATTGACACCGACCCGATATGACCCGACCAGACCAGACCAGATCAGACCAGATCAGACCAGACCAGACCCGAGCGGCCGCAGTCAGCCAGAAACAGATAACGCATGGAGGTGGCGTCCTTGTCTGTGCGTAGGGGTATTTTTTTGATCTGGCTTTGTATTGGAAGGTCTTGAATGAGTAAAAATATTTGTTTGAAAATATCAACTGACAAGAGTTTGTAGATTTGCATAGCATTCTATGCCAACACACACAGACGCAGCGTATCGCATTTCGCACGTTTACTTTAAATGTTGGTCAGTATATTTATTACCCTCTTGCGCGGAATTCAATTGTGTTTAAGGGCGTGCAATGACCGGAAAAGAAGTGCAAGAGGGTTAAATAAAAAAATCCAGGTGCACCGATATCTTGGTGATTCTGTGCGCGTGCTGCTACGATTACGAGCGCTTTTCGTAAAACAACGTAAGGTCTAAAGTGTTAATCCCCGGTCTCGGGTCTTCGCCTCCGGTGTGTTACAGTTGCACCGTATCATAGACGTGACTACATGTTGGCTGCAGTGCAGGCGGCATCTCATAACCGCCATCGGAAGTTGACCTCTGTCTACGGGATGATATTCTGCGTCTGGCGACGATGATGCTGACGACCAGGAGAATAGTAAGAACCACTGCCACGGCGGATAATATCGCTATCCCCAACAGCGTGCTTCCAGATGTACCCAACGGTACCACCGTCGTTGTCGGAATTCCAGCTGAGTCACTTATGATAACTGTTGTTGTTTCTTGAGGAATTGTCGTGTCACGTGTTGGTTCAACGGATACAATAGGAACGAAGACAACTGCCGCTGACACGATGTTAGATAACGCGCTCATTCTGTCAATGCTATGGTGGACCTTCATACCGAAAAACAACGTTTTGTTTTCGTGTCCAGCCGGGAATCGTATCACCATTGTTTCTGTTTCTGACGGTGTCGCCGGTGAACTCAGCCTTCCTGTAACGACGTCACTGTCGTTGATTGGCGATGTACTCGGGAACGAATTGCGCAAGTCCCGGATGTTGCTACTGAAGCGAAGGTCGTACAACGAAGCTGTGCGAACGAAACGAGATGGTGTCAGTGAATAACGACGTGGAATAAACACAAGGTTTATTACCCCACAGAAGGGGCACGACAAAGACATAAAGTCCACTTAAAAGGACCGGGATATGTTATCACACAATTAATGGTAGTGATATTTCCATGAACAACATGTTGTTGGGTAAAGTGAGATTGAAGACCTTGATCAGCCAATGTGAATCAAAATATTAATTTAAATATTGATTCCATCGCGATAGAACGCACATTGTATGTGTGATAACATATATATATATATATATAGCACTATATTGGTGCATCTAACTATTTTTTTTAAGTGCGGGTTAGCACTATACTGCACCGGCCCCTTCATATATATATATATATATATATATATATATATATA
The DNA here is from genome assembly GCA_963995525.1 of Escarpia spicata. Taxonomy (NCBI): domain Eukaryota; kingdom Metazoa; phylum Annelida; class Polychaeta; order Sabellida; family Siboglinidae; genus Escarpia; species Escarpia spicata. The sequence continues at coordinate 34,670,617 of OZ023206.1, forward strand.
TATGAAGGGGCCGGTGCAGTATAGTGCTAACCCGCACTTTTAAAAAATAGTTAGATGCACCAATATAGTGCTAAGCCACATATCTACAAACCCACAAAGTTAGAAGTTACAAAGTATACTACAAAGGGCGCCACAATTCTTGCATATTCCTGTCTCTAAGCATAGGCAGTGAATCCATCAAAGTTTTAAAAAACAAGTTTATCTCAGAATCAGCATGTTGTGGGTTAGCAGTATGCTGCACCGACCACCTCGTATATATATAGCAGGCACTGGCAATTTCAACAAATATTCGGCGATGTAGGCGAAAACACATTAAATAATCCCGTCTCCTTAAAAGATGAACAAAGTAAAGGTCAGGTCTTATTTGGCGCGATATCCACTCCTTTGGACTGTTTGACACGTTACTCGCTGGCAAACCTGTTCAATCGAACACCATCTCGACTCTTCTATGAAGCTTTCAGCCACACTGCAATTACTGCTCGAATAATATTCGTACACACATATCAACCACTGCATATTGTCGTGTACACATTCATACAGTTGAATGAAGTGGAACAATATAAATTTAACGAATAACTGTCCAAAAAGACAGAAAGGTAATTCGAACCGGGAATCTCTCGATTGATAGTCCGACGCTTTAGACACTACGCCTCCGCCACTCGTTATCACATACCTGTCTCCTGGTCCTCGTAATCTCCCACGGCTGTCCACTGCAGTGTCACCGAGTTATCGACGAAGGAGATGTTGACGACTTTTAGGTCCTTCACTTTCTGGGGCGGAAATGGGTACAACGCCTTCAAGTCAGTGTCCGGTGTCAAGTTGGCCACGCTGACAAGTCCGACGTCGGCCCTTCGTTGAAACGGACCCACTGTTTCGTACCTAGGACCGAGGCCTGCCAGTTGACAGATACCATAAATTTAGACAAAGCACGAGGACACCCCTTCAATGAGAACATTTGAGGTAATCTCGAGACACTGAGGAGGACAGCATACTTTGTGAGAGCGACAGACGTTCCCGTCTAGAGTAATCAACGATGAAGACGAGAAGACAAAGCATATCTATCAGGAAGGAGAGTCACTCGCCAATATGCAATCACACACACTCACACACACACACACGCACACACGCACACGCGCGCACACACACACACATACCTCCGTCTACGGTATATGCCCGGCTTCCCCCGCCAACCAGTAGTTTCGCATTGCCTTCTTCAGCCGACACGCGCACTTTCACCGGGAACTTGCCGTTTGCGGGAAATCGGAGGAGAGCAGCTGAGTAGATCCCGTCGTCTGTCGCTACGTCCGCGCCTGCGTGTGCCAATATTATATGTATAGCCATTGCCGTTACCTTATTGGTGTATGTCATAAACAGCGAGTGCGTTCGTTCGTGCGTGCGTGTGTGTGTGTGCGTGCGCGCGCGTGTGTGTGTTTGGGTTTTAATATGGGACAATTTGACCTGATAAGGAGTTCTAATCTAAATATCCTCGTTATTTAGCCGAAGACAACAGAGAAATGTAACCTTTATAATTAGCAAAAACAATTATTGTTCTTTGTCCGCCTTACGAGTTATGTCCGTCCGTTCAACATATAAATCTCCATCAGTTTTGCACGTATGGAGCTAACATGTTGTAGGCCTGCTCACGGGTCATTTCGGATTGACACTTAAATGTGAATATTGCCGGATTCAACTTGATTTAACGTTTTAGCATGTTATAATGATATCGATGCATTTTACATATATGTCGCTGGATGAACGAAAGTATTCTGAATTGTCGTCACATTATTGCGGTGTGTATACCATGCCAGCCATGTTTTTCGAACACCACGTCACCGAATTGTTTATTTCTTTCAATTTTGAATTGCTTATTTTCACACTATGTACGCAGTCGCTTTATTAATAAGTCGCACGCCTCCAGCATAGCTGTACATCTTTTCAACATTCTATACTACAATTTACTTGTAGGCCTTATATGTGTGACCTCTGTTGAATAAACATTATTTCGTTCGGTGTGGTACTTCACCGGAGAAGGATTAAATGAGGATCATGCTTGTTGTACAAACGTAACATTTCCTCAACGTGTTCGATATATGATTGCACGCTATGTAATAAGAGATATTATATTCACCTAGTCCGTTATCATTCATTAATTTCCACGGTGTCGAGCCAACCTGAACTTCCACCTTCGCGCCGATTATTGGCTCATAACCTTTCATTACTTCGACACTGACGATTAACTTCAAAGAAGTCGGTTGTCCTGAAAGTAGAAATTTAGTGCTTGGTAAATATCTGTGTTTCTAACGACGTATTTTGTTATCTCAGGGAAGAAAGTTTAAAGTAGCGTTGTTGTGGAAAAACATTTAACTATTTCAAAAGGTAAATGAAATTAAATATGATGTGATATGCAAAACACCCCTACATAGCGGTATTATTATTTACCTGTTAACGTAATTTTAAATGAGTGAGGGATGGCCGGTGAGGGTATAATCAAAAGCAAGGATTATCTAAGTACCACGGGCTAACTTTACGCTACACAATGTAGGCGAATACAGGGTACATCAAGCGCAGAACTGGG
>OZ023206.1:34678191-34688191 GCA_963995525.1 Escarpia spicata
TTATCCAGAAACGGACACAAAGGTAAGTTCTTATATTGCGCAGTATCCAGTTCTCAGGACTGATCAAAGCGTTTTACTCTTTACTCGCTGGCAGACCTGTTCAATTGAACACCATCTCGACTTCTCTGGGAAGCATTTAGCACGCTGCAGTTAATGCACGAACACAAATATCCACCACTTTCTATAGCCAGGTACTCATTCATACAGCTGAATGAACTGAATCAATGTGGAGTACACGAACTTGCCCAAGGTTCGACACCGCCGCAAAGGATTCAGACCCACGCTCTCTCAGTCGAGATACCGAAGCTCTTAACCGCTGCGCTACTGCAAGTATGTAATTCGCAAAACAAAGCATTAATTACTTTATGTTTTTACGTGGAATATGAGAGAGAGAAAAAACATGTCGTAGGCACTTTAAATTTAATAAGGCGACGTGCATGGTTTAGTATCGTAACAATATTACAGACGTGGTTGGTGGTACGGGTGACAATGGTGTTCATTCTGAATGGACAAGTGAACATTTATATTTGCTTTTAGCAATATGCAGGAATACATTTGGAAAAGTCATACATTGTCCGTGCATCTTTACACATTACACAACGTACCCACGGCGGTAGTTATACCAGTACCTTTACGCCAAGGTCCAGGCCTGATCCTATGGCCGTGCCGCCACTCGCCCCCTTTGGTAAAGCCTTGACGAGGTCCTCTCTGTCGCTGCGGGATGTGATTGTCGTGAGGTGTGCCCGAATACTGGCCACCTTGTTGAATGAGACAACGCCGACAGAATAGCCCAACGGTACGGCTCTCAGCAGGTAGTCGGCTGCCGCCTGTCTCAATCTCGCTATTCGTGTACTCTATAAACAAAGTTCGATTCAATAAACGGGCAGCGATAGCGGTAACAACTGAACACGTAGCTATGACCAATGAAACGATCGTTCAAGGAATCTAACAGAAAGTATTGATTTTAGCGAACTATGTTTGATAATAAAATCTCAATTTATAATATCGGTTTTATAACTTTGCGATATTTACCAAGATTTTTGTCAAAAGCAACAAGCTCCAAGCGGGCAAGAAAAGGTTGCCTTATCAAGAGAACTACATTATTTCTGTATTCTGTATCATATTGAATATTGCCAAATTGAGCGTGCCTCTTACCCCGCTTGTAAAATTGTTCATGCTTCCAGATACATCCAGCACCAAAACAACTCGCTGTCCTTTCGCTTGGACGAGGCGAAATGTCGGAACTGTTACTTGTGATCGATCAATCGGTGGGCTATTTCCTGCAGAACACATACTGTGTGTGTGTATGTGTGTGTGTGTGTGTGTGTGTGTGTGTGTGTGTGTGTGTGTGTGTGTGTGTGTGTGTGTGTGTGTGTGTGTGTGTGTGTGTGTGTGTGTGTGTGTGTGTGTGTGTGTGTGTGTGTGTGTGTTTGTGTGTGTGTTTGTGTGTGTGTTTATTTATTGTTAATTTATTATTAAATCGTCATTATCATCACACACCATCGTTCACACGCACATACTAATACACACACATACACACATACACACACACACACACACATACAAACACACACAAACAGGCACACACACACACACATACACACACACACACATACACAAACACATACACACACCACACACACACACATACACACATATACAAACACACACAAACAGGCATATACACACACACACACACACACACACACACACACACACACACACACACACACACACACACACACACACACACACACACACATACAAAACCACCATCAACGAATTCTCATTCGGACATTACATCATCTTCACTACAACACTATCATACATACCAACACCCACAAACAAATTAAACACAAATTATACCGCTAGGTGGCAGGCCTGATCCGTCAAATAAGCAATAATGCGTCGCCTCCATTGTTAAAAGATAGGAGATATGACGTCATTTTACGCAATTTGGATGATATGGGGGTCTATATGAACTTACCTTATTATTGCAGATATCTAAGTTCTGACGTCACCACTGTTAATTGCAATCAGCCATGTTATAATTAGAACGGTTTCACATTAGTCTTATATAATAATTATAACCTTTGCGGGTATCTATGTTGTTGTTTTTTTGTTCATCCACTAGACAACTAGATTAAATGTGTTGTTACATGTGATATAAACACTGGGCTTCAGTGCTACAAAAGAACAATTCACAACAATAGAGAATTGTTCTGTCTTCGGCGGATTACAAGGATGGCAGATTATGTCAGTGGATGGCAAGACAATTTGATTACATTCAGGATACTTTAAACGGCCGAAAAACTACTCACGTATAATAGGTAACATAGCTTGCCAAACAAAACAATGCAGATATCCAAGTTCTGACGTCACCGAGCACAAGAAAGTAACTTACGAAAAAACAACACGTGCAGGAGACTATAGCTTCAACATACGACCCGACAAGCAGCCTAGTCAGAACAAAACGGCAGATGACCGCTTCTGGCAGTCAAACCCGTGACATCGTTGATCTAGTTAACAAATTGTGACTGTAGTCAAGTGTGGTAAACGATAACCCATCGAACTGACAAGGTTTCATGTTAGAAACGACATGGTACAGTAGAAGTAACACTACCGCCGCAGACAAAAATAACAACACCACAACCACCACCTCCATTGCCGACAACGGCAACACCACAATCACCACTTCCACCGCCCACAACTACTACAACAACAGCACCACAACCTCCACCTCCGATACCATCAACAACAACACCACAACCACCACCTCCACTGCCGACAACGGCAACACCACAATCACCACTTCCACCGCCGACAACTACTACAATAACAGCACCACAACCACCACCTCCGACACCATCAACAACAACACCACAACCACCACCTCCACCGCCGACTACAACAACAACAACAGTACAATCACCACTGCTGACAACAACAACAACAACAACAACCAAATTGTACTAGAAATCAAATCCCAGATGTAGACAGCCAGAAAAACTGTGGTTTCAATTCATTCATTATTTATTTAATAATCTAAGCTGTCCAACACGTGACCTGTTGCTGAGCAAAACTTCCGGCAATAGTAATGCAATTCATGTATATATATAACTGTTATCAACATTGTTGGCAAAGACAAACCTTGACGGACGTCACGAACAAAATTCGATTGTGACGTTGGCAAACCGCGACGTACTGGATACAGCAATTAATGTATTTGTTTTGCGCATTATCTGTATCTGCGCAGTCCGTAGATCGCGCAGCGCAATCCTCGGATACGCGGATATTCTCAGATTGCGCACCTATCTGCCGATCGCATACCTACCTGAAATGGTGAGAGCATCGACTTTCTCCCGGGGTCGGTTAATTACTACGAATTTATTTTGATTAAGCTGTAAACTCTTAGCAGCATCTGCGTGGCTACTAGCGAATTGTTGCATACAGTCTCTGAATCGGCAGTCCATATTCCAGGCCCCGGGGTTTTGCATTGATGGCACAAACAAAAACAACAATGTTAAGGCAATGGCGTCAAAACAAAGGGCGGATGTTTAGCAAAGCCAGTACAAGGGTAAATAAATGTAAAAGCCAGTACAAAGGTAAATGTACGCGTGGTTTGCGTACCTCACAGTCAACATTATGGCGCGACCTCCACCAAGATTGACCTTTGTCAGCAATGTTGGTAACGCTTATATACTTGAGAATTGCTGCACGAAATCTCATAAATCAAACACTTCCGCATATGCGTGTCAAAAACATTGCCTCATGCTTGCGTCATAAAGAAACATTTTGGGGCCAGATTTTCAACCAAATATACGACGAGATGTCCGAACCCATCACGTGGTCAGTATTCTTTTTTTGAAGGGTGAACAGCGTTTTTGCTAGGCGTCAGGTCACGTGATGAATAGGTCAATTATACACAAAACAATCAGTGAATGTATGCCGTCTGTAAATATAGGCCTACCACAAATCGAATTTATGTTATCCGCAATTGCTGGATCTGCGCAATCCGCAGATAGTTGCGCAAACAGAGAATCTCAGCGTATCCGAGGATTACGCAACGTAATAATAAAGTATGTAGATTGCGCCGATCCAGAAAATGCGCCCAACTTGTGCAGTACGTCGCGGCCTACTTATGGCATAATCAAAATTTTGCGCGTGACCTCCGTGAAGCTCTGCCTCGCCAACTTTGGGGCAACAATGTTGATAACGATTATATTTGTGAATTGCATTATAATTGCTGCATGCCATTTCTTAAATCAAGCATTCCCGCATACAGTTGTCACTTTGAAAAGTTTGCCTTGTGTGTTTATCATAAATAAACACTTTTGGGAACAGAAATTCAACAAAATATACGATGGAATGTCTTAACCCACCACGTGTTTTCTGGTGGCTTAACGGAGGTTTTGCTAGGCAACAGGTCACGTGATGGATAGGTTAATCGACCCATCCATCACGTCACAAGTTGCCTAGCAAAGCCTCCATCAAGCCATCAAAAATCGATGCCGAACACGTGGTGCGTTCGTGCATTCCGTCGCACATTGTTTGACATTCCTGCCCAAGTAGTATTTCTTTATGACAGCATAAGGCAAAGGTGTTAAGGTGACAACTGTTTGCGGTTACGTTTTATTTATGAGATGTCATGCCGCAATAGTAATGTAATTCACGACGCCGGACTGACACCAACTAGCCCCGATTACGATAAGACTTGTGAATACAATAACCGATATCGACTGACCCGACCCGACCCGACCCGACCCGACCCGACCCGACCCGACCCGACCCGACCCGATCCGAGCGGCTGCAAACAACCAGAAACTTTGTCTAACTTTGATAACGCATGGAGGTGGCGTCCTTGTCTGGATACTTATATAACTTATGTATCTGGATTCCTTAATGCATCTGCTGTGCGCTAGGGTTATTTTTTTATCTGGCTTTGTACTGGAAGGTTTTAATTGAGCACAAATATTTGTTTGAAAATATCAACTGCCAAGAGTTCGTAGATTTCCATTGCATTCTATGCAAACACACCCAAACACAGCGTATTGTATTTCGCACGTTTAATTTAAATGTTGGTTAGTATGTTTATTACCATTTTGTGCGGAATTCAATTGTCTTTAAAGGCGTGCAATGACCGGAAACGAAGTACAAGAGGGTTAAATGCAAAAAAACACTACGTGCATCGATATCTTGGTAATTCTGTGCGCGCGCTGCTAGGATTACGAGCGCGTTTCATAAAACAACTTAAGGTCTAAAGGGTTAATATCCAGTCTCGGATCTTCGCCTCCGGTGTGTTACCGTTGCAACGTATCATAGTCGTGACTACGTGTTGGCAACCGTGCACGCGGCATCTCGTAACCGTCATCGGAAGTTGACCTCGGTTTGTGGGATGACTTTCTGTGTCTGACGACGATGACGACGACGACCAGAATAATAATAAGAACCACTGCCACGGCGGCTGATATCTCTATCGCCAACAGCGTGCTTCCAGATGTACCCAACGGTACCACCGTCGTTGTCGGAATTCCAGTTGAGTCACTTATGTTAATTGTTGTTGTTGTTGTTTCTTCAGCGCTTCTCGAGTCACGTGTTGGTTCAACGGTTACAATAGGAACGAAGACAACTGCCGCTGACACGATGTTAGATAACGCGCTGATTCTGTCAATGCTATGGTGGACCTTCACACCGAAAAACAACGTTTTGTTTTCGTGTCCGGCCGGGAATCGTATCACCATTGTTTCTGTTTCTGACGGTGTCGCCGGTGAACTCACGCTTCCTGTAACGACGTCACTGTCGTTGATTGGCGATGTACTCGGGAACGAATTGCGCAAGTCCCGGATGCTGATGCTGAAGCGAAGGTCGTACGACGAAGCTGTGCGAAAGAAACGAGATGGTGTCAGTGAATAACGATGTCAAATAAACACAGGGTTTATTTGAATTCCCCCGCAAAAGTCGCGTGTCAAAGACATAAAGTACACTTAAAAGGATGGGACATGTTATCACACAATTAATTGTAGCGATATTTCCATGAACAACACGCTGTTGGCTAACGTGAGTTTGAAGACCTTGATCACACAATGTGAACACAAATATTAAGTTATTTTAAATATTGATTCCATCGCGATATAACGATATCTGTGTGTGTGTGTGTGTGTGTGTGTGTGTGTGTGTGTGTGTGTGTGAGTGTGTGTGTGTGTGTGTGTGTGTGAGTGTGTGTGTGTGTGAGTGTGTGTGTGTGTGTGTGTGTGTGTGTGTGTGTGTGTGTGTGTGTGTGTGTGTGTGAGTGTGTGTGTGTGTGAGTGTGTGTGTGTGTGTGTGTGTGAGTGTGTGTGTGTGTGTGTGTGTGTGTGTGTGTGTGTGTGTGTGTGAGTGTGTGTGTGTGTGAGTGTGTGTGTGTGTGTGTGTGTGTGTGTGTGTGTGTGTGTGTGTGTGTGAGTGTGTGTGTGTGTGAGTGTGTGTGTGTGTGTGTGAGTGTGTGTGTGTGTGTGTGTGTGTGTGTGTGTGTGTGTGTGTGTGTGTGTGTGTGTGTGTGTGTGTGTGTGTGTGTGTGTGTGTGTGTGTGTGTGTGTGTGTGTGTGTGTGTGTGTGTGTGTGTGTGTGTGTGTGTGTGTGTGTGTGTGTGTGTGTGTGTGTGTGTGTGTGTGTGTGTGTGTGTGTGTGTGTGTGTGTGTGTGTGTGTGTGTGTGTGTGTGAGATAATAATCCCGTCTCCTTAAAAGGTGAACAAAGTAAAGGTCAGTACTTGTTTGGCGCGATATCCACTCTTTTGGACTGTTTTACACGTTACTCGCTGGCAAACCGTTTCAATCGAACACCATCTCGACTCTTCTAGGAAGCTTTCAGCCACACTGCAATTACTGCTCGAATACTATTCGTACACACATATCAACCACTGCATATTGTCGTGTACACATTCATACAGTTGAATGAAGTGGAACAATATAAATTTAACGAATAACTGTCCAAAAAGACAGAAAGGTAATTCGAACCGGGAATCTCTCGATTGATAGTCCGACGCTTTAGACACTACGCCTCCGCCACTCGTTATCACATACCTGTCTCCTGGTCCTCGTAATCTCCCACGGCTGTCCACTGCAGTGTCACCGAGTTATCGACGAAGGAGATGTTGACGACTTTTAGGTCTTTCACTTTCTGGGGCGGAAATGGGTACAACGCCTTCAAGTCAGTGTCCGGTGTCAAGTTGGCCACGCTGACAAGTCCGACGTCGGCCCTTCGTTGAAACGGACCCACTGTTTCGTACCTAGGACCGAGGCCTGCCAGTTGACAGATACCATAAATTTAGACAAAGCACGAGGACACCCCTTCAATGAGAACATTTGAGGTAATCTCGAGACACTGAGGAGGACAGCATACTTTGTGAGAGCGACAGGCGTTCCCGTCTAGAGTAATCAACGATGAAGACGAGAAGACAAAGCATATCTATCAGGAAGGAGAGTCACTCGCCAATATGCAATCACACACACTTACACACACACACACACACACACACGCACACGCGCGCACACACACACACGTACCTCCGTCTACGGTATATGCCCGGCTTCCCCCGCCAACCAGTAGTTTCGCATTGCCTTCTTCAGCCGACACGCGCACTTTCACCGGGAACTTGCCGTTTGCGGGAAATCGGAGGAGAGCAGCTGAGTAGATCCCGTCGTCTGTCGCTACGTCCGCGCCTGCGTGTGCCAATTATTATATGTATAGTCATTGCCGTTACCTTATTGGTGTATGTCATAAACAGCGAGTGCGTTCGTTCGTGCGTGCGTGTGTGTGTGTGTGTGCGTGCGCGCGCGTGTGTGTGTTTGGGTTTTAATATGGGACAATTTGACCTGATAAGGAGTTCTAATCTAAATATCCTCGTTATTTAGCCGAAGACATCAGAGAAATGTAACCTTTATAATTAGCAAAAACAATTATTGTTCTTTGTCCGCCTTACGAGTTATGTCCGTCCGTTCAACATATAAATCTCCGTCAGTTTTGCACGTATGGAGCTAACATGTTGCAGGCCTGCTCACGGGTCATTTCGGATTGACACTTAAATGTGAATAATGCCGGATTCAACTTGATTTAACGTTTTAGCATGTTATAATGATATCGATGCATTTTACATATATGTCGCTGGATGAACGAAAGTATTCTGAATTGTCGTCACATTATTGCGGTGTGTATACCATGCCAGCCATGTTTTTCGAACACCACGTCACCGAATTGTTTATTTCTTTCAATTTTGAATTGCTTATTTTCACACTATGTACGCAGTCGCTTTATTAATAAGTCGCACGCCTCCAGCATAGCTGTACATCTTTTCAACATTCTATACTACAATTTACTTGTAGGCCTTATATGTGTGACCTATGTTGAATAAACATTATTTCGTTCGGTGTGGTACTTCACCGGAGAAGGATTAAATGAGGATCATGCTTGTTGTACAAACGTAACATTTCCTCAACGTGTTCGATATATGATTGCACGCTATGTAATAAGAGATATTATATTCACCTAGTCCGTTATCATTCATTAATTTCCACGGTGTCGAGCCAACCTGAACTTCCACCTTCGCGCCGATTATTGGCTCATAACCTTTCGTTACTTCGACACTGACGATTAACTTCAAAGAAGTCGGTTGTCCTGAAAGTAGAAATTTAGTGCTTGGTAAATATATGTGTTTCTAACGACGTATTTTGTTATCTCAGGGAAGAAAGTTTAAAGTAGCGTTGTTGTGGAAAAACATTTAACTATTTCAAAAGGTAAATGAAATTAAATATGATGTGATATGCAAAACACCCCTACATAGCGGTATTATTATTTACCTGTTAACGTAATTTTAAATGAGTGAGGGATGGCCGGTGACGGTATAATCAAAAGCAAGGATTATCTAAGTACCACGGGCTAACTTTACGCTACACAATGTAGGCGAATACAGGGTACATCAAGCGCAGAACTGGGCGGCCCGCCTTGTTGACTGCACAACGAAATCATACATGTGGTATCCGAACATACCTGTGAAGTCAATCTGATTTTGACTGAGGAATGTCCTCGTCCTGATGGGGTAGCTGTCGTCGGCAGGGGCCTTTGACGACACTAGGAGCTGAGTGGTGACAACGGACGAACCGCGGTTTACCAACACAATCGTCCACCGGCCAACCTTGCAGATAATACAGTAACAGTAAGTTTTCTTATAGCGCGGTATCTAGTCCTTCCGACTGCTCATAACGTATTATTCGTGACCCCCAGGCAGATACGTTCAATCGAACATCATATCGACATTTCGTGGAAGCATTCAGCCTCGTCTTAATTGCTGTGCGAAAACTATTCCAACATCAATATCAATATCCACCATTTGCAACAGTCAGGTACTCATTTCTACATCTGAGTAAATTGGAGCAACATAGAGTGAATAAACTTGCCCAAGGTTCGAAACGGTAGCAAGATAAAGCGAACCCAGAATATATCCGGCCAGAGATTCTGTCGCTCTAAGCATAACACGGTCGCGCTGCACAGAACAACGCTGTAGTATGAACTATGAACACTGGGCATGTAGAGAACAGGAAAAGTGATGTAAATAAGTAAGTGATGACATTAGTTGACTAATTAAGCGCTTGCAAACAAAGCAGCACTGTCTGACTCTGGCATGACAGAAATATGAATGATAGCCAGCTATCGCAGGCTGATGAGTTATTAGCAATGACATTGTTATAATGTCAATAACAATTGCATTTACATAATAATATTAATATAACTATTAATAATAATAATTATTATTATTAGCATTATTATTATTACGTTATACTGATATAATACCCGTTTACTTTCATGGTTTAGACAGAGGATAAGTCAGTGGATACATCACTGTTTTTACGATATTTATGGCTTAACCACTGCTAGACAATACACATCGGACTTTCTGTACGGAAACTGCTTATTGTTTCCACAGTTATACCATCGTTTTAATATCAATATAACAAGCATTGTTTCAC
>OZ023206.1:34690691-34693433 GCA_963995525.1 Escarpia spicata
GTTTGCCACACGATCAACAATGGACGGTGTGGTAAAGGAGAAAACGTATCCAGATGTTGTCGTGTTGGTATGACAGAGACCCAAGTATGCGTGTTCCAGCGCATCGAGTGGAAGTTGTCAGACTTTTCTGGGTAACACTGGCGGGATACGTCTTTCAGTGGATGTGTCTTCGTCTGCGATGCATATGTGATAGTCCCAAACAAATGTGCTGGCAATTATAGTCTCGGGCGTAGATGCACTGCTTGGCAAATGATGAAAGCGATGTTGTTGTCGATATCGTTGAAAGGGGCTATACACGGTCTTGTCAATCTTACTTGCGAGCCTTCAATATCTGAATCTGAGCTACAACCGACCACGTAGCGTCTTGTGATACAAAAGATGCGAGGTGCCACTGCTGGCGATATGTGCCCATGGTTCTTATCCAAAAACGGACACAAAGGTAAGTTCTTATATAGCACAGTATCCAGTTCTCAGGACTGATCAAAGCGTTTTACTCTTTACTCGCTGGCAGACCTGTTCAATTGAACACCATCTCGACTTCTCTGGGAAGCATTTAGCACGCTGCAGTTAATACACGAACACAAATATCCACCACTTTCTATAGCCAAGTACTCATTCATACAGCTGAATGAACTGAATCAATGTGGAGTACACGAACTTGCCCAAGGTTCGACACTGCCGCATAGGATTCAGACCCACGCTCTCTCAGTCGAGATACCGAAGCTCTTAACCGCTGCGCTACTGCGCTCGACATAACATCGGGATTTGTGCAGTGCGCTTCCTGAAGTATGATAGAATAGGCTTTGTTTGTTTTTGTTCAAATGTTGTTCTACAATGTGTTTATTATCAGCTGTGAGCCCTTGTACTTGGAATTATTGTAGAATTGTGGCAATCGCGACCGACTCTCCTTGGGGAACATGGGCTTCAACGGCAGTCACCGAACGCCCTTAAAGTGCCGATGACACGGATGTCGCAAGTTCTAATTCTTTTTGAGAAAGCAAAGTTCAGCTATAGCTGAACGCCTTAACTGATAGAGCAGATATATTCGTCAATAAGTGTAAATGTTATCATTCACTGTGATCTCGCAGATGGTAATCATTATCCGGTCGCGCCATTTTGTGACGGCAGGGGTGGAATGACTCCCAGTAGGGACGTTTTTTCTCGAAACATTTACATTACGCAAAACACGCGGACGTTTGTCGTAGATTACGTAACGTGGAACGGTCGTAGAATACACACATTGTTACAAACATTGAACGAAATACGTACAGTCCCCCGCTGACATCATGTCTGATTTATCTCTCATTCAACTGCAAATTATAATTTCCTGGTGTAAATTGTAAACGTTTCTAAAACATAACTACTTAAGTACGTAATTCGCAAAACAACGCATTAATTACTTTATGTTTTTACGTGGAATATGAGAGAGAGAGAAAAAACATGTCGTAGGTACTTTAAATTTAATAAGGCGACGTGCATGGTCTAGTATCGTAACAATATTACAGATGTGGTTGGTGGTACGGGTGACAATGGTGTTCATTCTGAATGGACAAGTGAACATTTATATTTGCTTTTAGCAATATGCAGGAATACATTTGGAAAAGTCATACATTGTCCGTGCATCTTTACACATTACACAACGTACCCACGGCGTTAGTTATACTAGTACCTTTACGCCAAGGTCCAGGCCTGATCCTATGGCCGTGCCGCCACTCGCCCCCTTTGGTAAAGCCTTGACGAGGTCCTCTCTGTCGCTGCGGGATGTGATTGTCGTGAGGTGTGCCCGAATACTGGCCACCTTGTTGAATGAGACAACGCCGACAGAATAGCCCAACGGTACGGCTCTCAGCAGGTAGTCGGCTGCCGCCTGTCTCAATCTCGCTATTCGTGTACTCTATAAACAAAGTTCGATTCAATAAACGGGCAGCGATAGCGGTAACAACTGAACACGTAGCTATGACCAATCAAACGATCGTTCAAGGAATCTAACAGAAAGTATTGATTTTAGCGAACTATGTTTGATAATAAAATCTCAATTTATAATATCGGTTTTATAACTTTGCGATATTTACCAAGATTTTTGTCAAAAGCAACAAGCTCCAAGCGGGCAAGAAAAGGTTGCCTTATCAAGAGAACTACATTATTTCTGTATTCTGTATCATATTGAATATTGCCAAATTGAGCGTGCCTCTTACCCCGCTTGTAAAATTGTTCATGCTTCCAGATACATCCAGCACCAAAACAACTCGCTGTCCTTTCGCTTGGACGAGGCGAAATGTCGGAACTGTTACTTGTGATCGATCAATCGGTGGGCTATTTCCTGCAGAACACATACTGTGTGTGTATGTGGGTGTGTGTGTGTGTGTGTGTGTGTGTGTGTGTGTGTGTGTGTGTGTGTGTGTGTGTGTGTGTGTGTGTGTGTGTGTGTGTGTGTGTGTGTGTGTGTGTGTGTGTGTGTGTGTGTGTGTGTGTGTGTTTGTGTGTGTGTTTGTGTGTGTGTTTATTTATTGTTAATTTATTATTAAATCGTCATTATCATCACACACCATCGTTCACACGCACATACTAATACACACACACACACACACACACACACACACACACACACACACACACACACACACACACACACACACACACACACATACAAACACACACAAACAGGCACACACACACACACACACAACACACACACACACACACACACTCACACACACACACACACACAACACACACACACAC